>LPNX010542686.1:52394-97859 GCA_001517045.1 Pseudotsuga menziesii | reverse complement strand
GGATCATACTCTTTTTTCTTGCTTGCTTCTGCCACCTTCCCTAAGCCAACATGATCCTCTCTTTCCATATCCCTCCTTTGGTTAGCAGTCACCGCTTTGGATGAAGAAATCCCACAAGAAGGAAGGGCCAACAAATGGCCCTTAACCCGGAAATATGTGCTCTTGAACTCATGGTTGCAAAAATTGCATCTCCAAGACACATTGCCTCCCCCACCAAGCTTTGCCCCGGGCCCATCTTTCCTTGTCACATACTTCCACAAAGGGTATTTTTTTTCTTGGGCTTGTTGTCTTGCTAAAACAGGGTTATATGGACTATGAGCTCCACTAGCAGCCAATGGAGCACTTGACGGAGGAGGAGAATCGGTTGTGCTTGGT
The DNA here is from genome assembly GCA_001517045.1 of Pseudotsuga menziesii. Classification (NCBI taxonomy): domain Eukaryota; kingdom Viridiplantae; phylum Streptophyta; class Pinopsida; order Pinales; family Pinaceae; genus Pseudotsuga; species Pseudotsuga menziesii. The sequence continues at coordinate 97,484 of LPNX010542686.1, read as the reverse complement.
GGAATAGGAGGGGAGGCCCTAGATGGTGCATTTCTCCCTTTCCTTTGACCCCTACCTCCTCCCCTAGCTGATTGAGACATTCCTTTTCTTGTGTGATGGTTGAGCTTGCAATCCTCTCCACAAATCCGCCGGAATGCACTTGGAACCGCTTGGAAACAATGGATAGCCTTCAAATCCTCTTCAAATCTCCTTCACCTGCACATAAAACACACTCTCAATGCTTTGCTTCCTTCCAAATGACAAATAAAAAGACAAAAAGTCGATTTTAAGTGAACCGGACTGTCTTTTTCGGGCCGTTACGTGTCCTGTTTTTTGGGTACGTGTCCGATTTTCGGGACACAATGGAAATTCGTGTCCGATTTGTGCTTGAGGTCGTGTCCCATATTCGGATTCGTCTGAAGATCGAATCCCTCTCGTGTCGGACACGAATCGTGTCCGATTCGTTCCCCACGGGACACGAGGGGGGGGTACAGCGAATCCGGTTTCTTAGGATAAATCTAAAGACTGCTGGCCAACTTATTGAAATGTAATGATTAATTCCTCATGGAGCTTGCGGGTTTTGATGTGAGATGGAGTAAGGGACAACTAATTTCAAGTGTACCCTAGGATCTCTTCACTACAGTTTCTTGTGTATTCAACACAAGGGTCCTAGAAAAGATCCTCACGGAGCTTAATTGCTAGCTTGGATGTGAGTTGTAGACATGTTGTTAAAGTTGAATGGACTCTTTTCAGATCAACTTGTTGTCCGCCAATTGCACACCAGCAGCAAAAACTTTCAGAAAGCTGTCTCCTCACTTAGGAAAGTGGGAGAGCTGTGACCTTGGGGGCAAGCACAGAGCTAGGTACTATCACCTACTCCTAGTTCCTCCATTTAGGCTAATTCCTAACGAAGCCAAGGGGGGTAGTCCCTAACAAAGAGTTTTCTATGGCTCAATGTTGTTAAAGTGTTTTTAATTGGTTACGGATGCGGATGGGTGTTGTTTAGGAGTTATTGTGATTAAATGTGTTTGTTTATTATGAATTCGACACATAAGACAAAGCAATCCATGTTGCTATCAAGAGAATTAAAAGATAAACAATAATCCAAGACTTTATGAAGATGCATTCACAGATAGAAATTAAAATGTTCCAAAGACAAGTGATCCAGATATAATAATTATGCAAAGATTAAAAGACTAGTGCCTTTATGGATCCAGAGCTCTGTAATGCTTTTAAGAAATTAACAGCAAGTCTTGAAATAAAGCTAGTGAATATTACGTTGTGCAAGTGCTCTTGGTATATTTTAAGTATTTTAAGTGATCTTGCTTATGGTGTGAGCGAAGGTTTTTTCAAGAGCCGAGAGAATGTTCCAAGTTTAATTTGTTGAAAACATGACGACCCGCCCAGTATCCTAGGCTGGTATCACGAAGATTGACCAGCTAGCTGAGAAGCTTAGACAACGGGGAGTTCCAACGCCTCTACTAAGAAGAACTTAGGAAATTCTCTACAACGTCGGTGCGTTGGTTATGGGGTTTAAATTTTATTATGTTTCTTTTGCAAGATTAAAAATCCAATACCGTTTCTAAGTACTCCGATTTTGAAGTCGGTCAGAGCATACTCCGGCAAGGAGACAACGAAGTTAATTAATTATGGGGGAGTGAGTTGCAAATTTTATTAAGTTGATTAATTAAGACTCTCTGACAGAGAGCGCTCTAGACCTTGTCTTATGACAAAGGTTCAAGAGACTTGGCTAATCTAAATGCCTAATGCAAGGATATGCAAGTCTAACTATGCTCTCCGATAGAGAGTGCTTTTGACTTGGGTTACTTCAAGTTCAAAAGACTTAATTAATTAATTGATTAAAACCTTAAGAAAAAGAAAGCTAAACTACCCAAGAGTCTTTTTCAGGCTTTTTAGGCCCTAATCGGGAAAGCATGGGGGTAAGTAAAATTATATCAGAAAGTAAACAAACTTTGCATTAGCTAATTAAATAAACAAAGAAACCTTTTTGTCTTTTATATTTTATGAATGATAAACTAATCAGAAATGAACTATCCAACTTTAATGAAAAAACAAAACTTCTAACAATTTGAAACTTATTCTATCCTACTTTACTTTTAGCAAATTATGAAACAAAGCATGAAAATGAGGAGACGATACAAGATTCCCCCAAATGGGGGAAGAGGGGTGTGGGAGCCGTAATCCCACTTGCTCTTTATTAATTTGTTTACAATGCTTTCCTTTGCTGCCCCTTTTTGCTTCTTTTCTTATTCTTGGAAGGTCTTTGGAGCAATCTGCAGAAAGGGGAAAGAAGAAGAGGGAATTTACGGGTTTTTTACGGCTTGATTCTTCAGATATAGATTTTCCTTATGTTTTGGAGCAGCTTGGGGCTCATACAACGAATTATCATTTGATAAGCCTTGATGATCAGCATGATGGAGTGGTCAACCTGCCTCATCATCCCGATTTGTATATCAGCGCTATCCAATCATGGATAGAAGCATCTTGCGCAAGCACCTACAAGTTTGGGAATAAGTTTAAGGACATTATTCATGCTTATGATTTTCTATTCAGCCCACCCATCCTAGATCATCATGCAGGTTTGCATTTTCTGAATAAAATATTATTGTTTTGGTTGCTAACCAAAGACAAGGAAAAACTTTTTTACATTAATAAAATGCTTAGGTGGTTACATTGGATTTATGATTATACATAATCGTTTTTATTTTCATGCTTAGAGTAGGAAAATAGGCTCCTTAAAGTGAGCGTTTACTTTAGCATTTTCTTTCTATACTTGGGAATAAATAAAATTTTCAGTTAGGTTTTGTCATTCCTTTGAATAAAGCAACTTTTGGATCATTGGCCCTTTTTCATAAAACTTGTGCTACTGAGGTTTTTCTTGTCAAGTTGAGATGTTTTTACAGGATATGGAAACCAGAGATTCTGGTGTTCTCGTATGCTTTCCTTGCATAAGAGACTAGATCGAGCACACGTCTCGCAGTTGGAGCCAAATGTTGCCAACTTATTTGTACCATAGCTGGATTAGCTGAGGAGCCTCCATTTTACAAACATGATAAATGTTTGTTTCCAGTGTATCAGATGATCCACCTTTGTGCCTAGCCAGTTTTGGCTGGTCAGTTTTTATTTGGAATAATTATGACCATGGCCCTGCGGGGTTTGTAATAAAATGTGCTAGCAGAGTGTTTTTGAGTGGTTCGGTCTCCTAAGACGTAGAATTTCAACTAAGGTATTCCAGGGAGTTTTTTGCCCTTGACAATTATGCTTTGCCTATAGTCGAGTATAATTGACGAGGTTTTCTCCCTCTTCCTCAAAAGCTGGAATGCCTGATTTTGAATTCTGTGCCTTGGGGGGTTATTAGAGCCCAACTGAGTATATATAAACCTACTAGACATTGTTAGAATAGACTATGGTCATGTCCTAAGTCACTAGGACCCTAAAAAAAAATTTGAAATTTTTTTACCGGACGCGTCAAAATTTTTATTTTTTAATTTTTAAATTTTTCCTAAGTTTTTAATTAAATGTTTCCATAATTTAAATGGAAAAATTCAATTTGTAGTAAGTTAGTCATCCGGAACCCGAATTTAGTGATTGAAGGCTCTAACCTTAAGCCAAAAATCATTTATGATCAGCCGACTAGCTATCTCCAAGTTTCAGAAGTTCATTCAGCCTCATAATTAATAATTTCTCAAAAAAGTCATTTACAGATAAATTATTAATTAAAATATTAAAAATGAATATTTTGGAGAAAATAAAAAACTCTCCAAAATAAACCAAATTGAATAAAATAAAAGGCTAAATGACATGGCACGGAGCATTTATGATGATTCCAATCAATATCGGTCAGTTTCAGATCAAGTATCAGAGTGTAGCAGTTGAACTATCGGTCAGAAATTTGCCCTCTTTGGTCAAATCCGTTTTTGGTTGAAGTGTGGGTTATCAATTGGTTGGGTGATCATTACGAGGGAGGATGAGCCACCTCACCCCCCCTCATTACTCCAGCACTCAGTTGCAGCTCAGTTCAACTCCAAATCATCATGCCGAGCTCATTCAATTACTTCGGTGTTACTCTTAGTCCGGATTTAGGGATTTGAGCCCTATTTTCTTTCCTTTTTGTATAAGTAGAGGCTCTTTTGAGCTCTACAACATGGACTTTTGTGCATAGAAACTCTACAAAAAATTGTAATCATTATTTGTTTGAATAAAGCTTTTCGACTTTGGAGGTCTATGGGATTGTTTCTTCATTGGTGGATGTCTATCTTATGAGCTGATTTCTTTCCTTGTTTTAAATTTGTTACTCATATGGTGAATCAAATAACTAGCTTTAGAAGTCTATTGTTAGAACATAAGATCTTCCATTTGCAGCTGTCAATTTGGATTATTATGCAAAGTTGATCTTAACCTAGATGAGTACAAGTATTTAGTTATATGAAGTATTGATCATGGTTTAATATTCATAGCATACTAGTTATTTTGTTTGATTTCACCGGGTTTCGAGTTTGATTGTCTTAGCAGATCTTGCCGTTAGGAGAAGGGTGCGAGCTCAGTTGCATCAATCTCATCTCCATCATCATAATAACTTTTCTAACACTGTTGTCTTTCAGGATCTACAAAGTTGGGCTTTGTCCAAGAGGAAAAACATAAGGAGATCTTACTCCAAAGCTCCATCTTCAAACTTCTACCTCTACCTTTCCCTTTTTAATTTTTTTTGCATTTGCTCATGAAATAGATCCAAATTTCAACACTCATTATTCAGATATGTTTTTAGGGCTTTTGCTAGATCTAGTTTCTTTCATTAGATCTAGGGAAAATTTATGCATTAGAGGAAATTTCAACTCAAAATGGGCCTTTTAACTTTTATTCAAATTCCATGTCATCATGTGTTAGCCAATGAAATTGCTTTAAATTTGAAATACTGTATAGGTCTTAAACACTTTTTTAATATAAATTTGGGGATAGGTATCATAAAAAAAACTACTTTTTTGTTTGTATTTTTGACATTTCTCCTTGTGTTTTTACTGAAATTTCGATCGAGAGAGCTCGTTGGATGCGGAATTAAATTCTGCATCCAACGAGTACCCACTCGGCATACTTTTGACGGACTCTGCTACCCCAAAAACAAGAAATACCTGAAAAAATGGAATGATGATGTCATCATTCCATTTTTTCAGGTATTTCTTATTTTTGGGGTAGCAGAATCTGTCAAAAGTATGCCGAGTGGGTACTCGTTGGATGCGGAATTTAATTCTGCATCCAACGATCTCTCCTGATCGAAATTTGAGTAAAAACACAGGGAGATATGTCAAAAATACAAATAAAAAAGTAGTTTTTTTCTTTTCTTCCTCCAAAATTAATAAATATTATTTTATTAATTCATTTTAGGAGGCCCATTTTGAGTTGAAATTTCCTCTAATGCTTCGCATGTGAATGTTCAAATTTTTTTCTAAGTATAAAATTTTTTCCAATTTTTTTAAATTTTTTAAATTTTTGTATTGTCTTTCCTACCATCTTTTAACAATATATGCTTGTTGATTTTTTACTTCTGTGATAGATATAGTGGAAATGCTGGCGAAATTCTGAAGAATCAAGCCGTAAAAAACCCATAAATTCCTTTTTCTTTTCCCTTTCTGCAGATTGCTCCAAAGGCCTTCCAGGAATAAGAAAAGAAGCAAAAAAGGGCAGCAAAGAAAAGCATTGTAAACAAATTAATAAAGAGTAAGTGGGATTACGGCTCCCACACCCCTCTTCCCCCATTTGGGGGAAGCTTGTATCGTCTCCTCATTTTCATGCTTTGTTTCATAATTTGCTAAAAGTAAAGTAGGATAGAATAAGTTTCAAATTGTTAGAAGTTTTGTTTTTTCATTAAAGTTGGATAGTTCATTTCTGATTAGTTTATCATTCATAAAATATAAAAGACAAAAATGTTTCTTTGTTTATTTACTTAGCTAATGCAAAGTTTGTTTACTTTCTGATATAATTTTACTTACCCCCATGCTTTCCTGATTAGGGCCTAAAAAGCCTGAAAGAGACTCTTGGGTAGTTTAGCTTTCTTTTTCTTAAGGTTTTAATCAATTAATTAATTAAGTCTCTTGAACTTGAAATAACCCAAGTCAAGAGCACTCTCTATCAGAGAGCATAGTTAGACTTGCATATCCTTGCATTAGGCATTTAGATTAGCCAAGTCTCTTGAACCTTTGTCATAAGACAAGGTCAAGAGCGCTCTCTGTCGGAGAGTCTTAATTAATCAACTTAATAAAATTTGCAACTCACTTCCCCATAATTAATTAACTTCGTTGTCTCCTTGCCGGAGTATGGTTTGACCGACTTCAAAATCGGAGTACCCAGAAACGACATTGAATTTTTAATCTTGCAAGAGAAGCATAATAAAATTTAAACCCCATAACCAACGCACCAGCGTTGTAGAGAATTTCCTAAGTTCTTCTTAGTAGAGGCGCTGGAACTCCCCGCTGTCTAAGCTTCTCAGCTAGCTGGTCAATCTTCGCAATACCAGCCTGGGATACTGGGCGGGCTGTCATGTCTTCAATAGATTAAACTTGGAACATTCTCCCGGCTCTTGAAAAAACCTTCACTCACACCATAAGCAAGATCACTTAATATACTTAAAATATACCAAGAGCACTTGCACAACGTAATATTCACTAGCTTTATTTCAAGACTTGCTGTTAATATCTTAAAAGCATTACAGAGCTTTGGCTCCATAAAGGCACTGGTCTTTTAATCTTTGCATAATTATTATATCTGGATCACTTGTCTTTGGAACATTTTAATTTCTATCTGTGAATGCATCTTTATAAAGTCTTGAATTATTGTTTATATTTTAATTCTCTTGATAACAACGTGGATTGTTTTGTCTTATGTGTCGAATTCATAATAAACAAACACATTTAATCACAATAACTCCTAAACAACACCCATCCGCATCCGTAACCAATTAAAAACACTTTAACAATATTGAGCCATAGAAAACTCTTTGTTAGGGACTACCCCCCTTGGCTTCGTTAGGAGTTAGCCTAAATGGAGGAGCTAGGAGTAGGTGACAGTACCTAGCTCTATGCTTGCCCCCAAGGTCACAACTCTCCCACTTTCCTAAGTGAGGAGACAACTTTCGGAAAGTCTCTGCTGCTGGTGTGCAATCAATCGGTGGACAACACAACTCATCCAATTGTGAGACACCACCATTCCCTATTGTTTATCTGTCATGCATATATCATTGTGGTTGTGTGTACTTGTCATCATTCAAAGAGATCATATGGTCAAAATCATTTTAAGTCATTTCCCTTGTACCTTAGCCTTGTTTTCCACCTTCACCCAACACTAGCAGATTGTTTAAGCTTTGTAAGTATGGCATATACAAGAGATTTCCAGAAGATTCAATGTTGTTTCAAAGACACAGGTATATCTTACTGGTTATTATTATTATTATTGTCATCATGATTCTGAATGACGTAGTTTAAGTTGGGTTTTAATATACATCTTGGAGCAGTTCTTACCTTGGATGCCTGCAGGTTCAACTTAGTACAACATCTCACCTTCAGTTTGGGTATTTTGACTTGGTTAACTCTATTGACCAAGTCAAACATGGTTCCCAAGGCAGTGGCTACAATTTTGACTATGTTTATATTTACTCCAGACATTCCCAACACCAATGCTACGGTTTTAGTTTTCAAAGTTTGGCCTCAGATTGCATGATTAGTGATTATTATCGCTATATTATTGGTCAAATTACATTATTATTGTAGTGATTTTGGTTCTCCTAGAGAGCCACAGTGTTCCAGGGGGTATGAGTAGTCACTTATACCATTCTTCTATGTCTCCAACAAAAATGTTGGGTGTTATAACATCTAGATTAATTCACCTAATATTTAATTATCGACCGGGGTTGGTAGGCTTAGAGTTGACACAAAATATATGTGAAGGTAGAGGAGTTCCTATGGTGTCATGGAAATATTTTAACAAACAAAAGATCGAAAGATCTTTCAAAATGAAAAACCGAGTAGGTCTGAAAGGGGTGACTGAACTGTAGGTTTGAAAGGGGTGATTGAATAACAGTTTAAACAGGCTGTCCCAATGACAGTCTGCATAGTTAAAATAATAGAAAATAACCTAAATGATCTAATCTTCAGCTGAATTTGTGCAGATGTAAATCTAATGCATAAAGGCAGGAAATAAGCCTACTTATTAATCAAGTTCGATAGTGAAATATACTTAAACAAATTCATGAAAAGAAATCATTGCATATTAATAAACAAACTGAAATTCAAATAAACTTAGAACAGAAAGGAAATAAACAGAACTAAATTTATTTAACTTGATCAAAGTAATCTGTTCTATCTAATTGCAAATAAAACTAAACAATAAACTGGAAATGAAATGAATGAAAGCAAATCTGAAAGCAAACTATGCGCGCAGTTAACTATTTAACCTTCAGAAATAAAATTGCATTACAGGAAATGAATGAAATAAACATGTACAACAATCTAATGAAAATACCCTTGTGCACTCAATTTGCCCCAGTTCTCAGCCTGAAGGAAGATATGATGATTTTTATGATTTTCAGAGATTGTACCATAAAAAAATGAACTAGGAACCACTAGGGAAATCGATTTGGCTTGTGTGGTCAAGGAATGACAGCGAAACCTATCCAGATGATGTCGTATGGCTCTCTGGACACTTCTTCACCAGTTCCAGTCATCAGTTTGTTAGACATTATTTATTTTGGCTCGTCCAGGGAGGATGTCCCTGAAGGGGCACCCCTCACCTTGGCTATATGATATATCACATTGTTATATCTTATAATTTGATGTTGTAATGGGGCCTAGGGAGATTAAGCCCCTAGTGACCCCCCTTTATGTATTATCATGTTATATCTTATGTTATCCTATGTTTTGACTTAGACAAGGCATCATTGGGCAAAAAAGTGCGCCCCCTTGATCTACTCAACTTGATCCATGTAAATTTGATCTTCACCGTTGATGATGTTATAATCTCAACCGTCGAATGTAAAAGAAAGTTAGAGTTTGCGTCTCTCAAAAGCTATATAAAGACAAACCCCCCCCATTGTAAACCATGAGCTCTGGCATTGGAACTTCTAATAAAGAGATTTTTCTGGGATTCCATACTTGTTTCTCTGTAGACGAATGAATGTGATGATGATTGAAACTGTCTTTTTCTTGCATTGAGTTATTCTGACATAGTTCTTGTATCTTTTTGTACCCAGTTTGATTTGTAGGCTATGAAACCGGATTTGTCCTGGAGGTCCCTCGTGTCCTGTGGGGATCGAAAGACACCATTTGATCTGAATTCGTGTCCGATTTGACTTTCAGGCGACTTCGATTTTGGGACACGAAAAAAAATCGAATCGGACACGAAATCAGAGCGTGTCCCGAAAAGAAGACACGAATCTTGAAACAGGACACGTAAACGGCGGAAAAAGGCATCCGCGTTTGCTTTAAAATAATTTTTTGCCTCTTTTTGTCATTTGCAAGGAAGCAATTGGTTGAGAGTGAGTTGTATGTGCAGGTGAAGGAGTTTTGAAGGAGATTTGAAGGCTATCCATTGTTTCCAAGCGATTCCAAGTGCATTCCGGTGGATTTGTGGAGAGGATTGCAAACTCAACCATCACACAAGAAAAGGAATGTCTCAATCAGCTAGGGCAGGAGGTAGGGGGCAAAGGAAAGGGAGAAATGCACCATCTAGGGCCTCCCCTCCTATTCCACCAAGCACAACCGGTTCTTCTCCTCCGTCAAGTGCTCCATCAGCTGCTAGTGGAGCTCATTCTATGGCTCCATTTAACCCTGTTTTAGCAAGACAACAAGCCCAAGAAAAAAAATACCCTTTGTGGAAGTATGTGACAAGGAAAGATGGGCCCGGGGCAAAGCTTGGTGGGGGAGGCAATGTGTCTTGGAGATGCAATTTTTGCAACCATGAATTCATGAGCACATATTTTCGGTTTGTTGTCTACTGATTGCACACCACCAGCAGAAATCTTCCGAAAGTTGTCTCCTCACTTGAAAAAGTGGGAGAGGTGTGACCTAGGGGCAAGCACAAAGCTAGGTACTGTCACCTACTCTTAGCTCCTCCATTTAGGCTAACTCCTAACGAAGCCAAGGGGGGTAGTCCCTAACAAAGAGTTTTCTATGGCTCAATGTTTAAGTTAAGTTTTAAGATGTTTTGGATGCGGATGGGTGTTGTTTAGGAGTTATTTGTGATTAGAAATGATTAAGTTAATGAATGTGACACGTAAATCAGAGCAATCCACGTTGCTAGCAAGAGACTGAAAGATAAGCAAACATTCCAGACTTGTAACTTAAGCATTCAGATATAATCAGCAAAAATAGACCATAGACAGTTGATCAAGATAGAAGATTACTCAATTATAATGGAGGACCAGTGCCTTATGGAGTCAAATAAATGCGTGAAATAAAGTCTAGGAATTAAGCTAGTGAATATTAGGTTTTGCAAGTGCTCTTGGTAGATTTTAAGAATTTAAAAAAATACTCTTGATTAGGGTGTCAACGAAGGTTTGTTAAAGCCGGGAGACTCTTCTAAGTTTCCTCCGTTTAAGACATGTCGGGCCCGCCCAGTATCCCAGGCTGATATTGTCAAGTGACCAGCTAGCCGGGAATCTAAGACAGCGGGAGGTTCCGACGCCTCTAATAGGAAGTACTTTGGAAGGATCCCTACAACGCCGGTGCATTGGTTAAGGGTGTTTAAGAGTTATTAAATTACTCTTGTAGGGTTTAAAGATCCAATGCCGTTTCTGGGTATTCCGATCTAGGATTGGTCAGAGCATACTCCGGCAAGGAGGGAAGGGAGTTAATTAATTAAAGGGGTATGTGTGTTCAAGATTTTATTAAAACAATTAATTAGACTCTCCGACAGAGAGCGCTCTTGACCCCGTCTTATGACAGTGGTTCAAGAGACTTAGCTAATCTATATGCAGCTAATGCAGGGATAGTGCAAACCTAGGATGCTCTTCGATAGAGAGTGCTCTTGATTTGTGTTTTTGCAAGTTCAAGAGTCTTAAATAATTAATTGATTAAACAAGCACAACAACTAAGATGAAAGTGGTTGATTAAACTCTTCGACAGAGAGCACTCTTGATCCACCTTACGGTGAGATTCAAGAGATTTTGGTTCTTTTTATGATTTGACAATTATATAACAAGATACCAAAATGCAATAATAAATCTAGCAATTAGTGTTTATGCTAAGGAACAACTAGCAATTAACAAAAAATGGAAACTTTTACTAAGCAAAGAACTAAGCTAATTGCTTAAAGAAAACTACACTAAAAAATCATGAAAAATGACACAACACCCTTCCCCCAAATAGGGGAAGTATAAAAGAAAGGAGATTTGCTCCTAGTAGCCCTTTTTATTAGTTTTTTTACAATGATGATGTGTTCTTTGCTTCTTGGAAGAATAGGTAAAGAAGGGGATTGAGAGAAGAGGGAGAGAGTTTTTTTGTTCTTTTGCACTCCTTGCTTGCTTGTGGCCTTTGGGCTCTCCTTCAACTGCCTGGAAAACTAAGAGCTCTAGACATACGCTTGTTATAGGATTAGTTGATAAAAAATAACTTGAAAATAAATCTACAAACTAGATAAAAACAACTACCCAAACTTACTGAAAAAAAGGGAGAGAAGAGGAAAGAGAAAGACAAGGCAAGAGAGGGGGAAAGGGAGTGAAAAGAGGACAAAAGGCAAGTCAAAGAAGGCTGGAAACTAAGGGAGAAAGAGGGCTGCAAATTAGAGAAATAAGGCTGCAAATGAGGGTGAAAAATGCTGAAAGTACAGCCCAAAAAGAGGATGGAAAGGGGCTGCAAAAAGTGGAAAAAAGAGGCAAAAGAGGGCTGTCCAAAAGGGTAAAAAGTGGGGAAAAGTGGACAACGAACTAAGGGAAGGAATGGCTGCAAAAAGAAGGCCTAAAAGGCTGCAAAAAGTATACAGGGCAGCCAACCGAGGCAAAGGCTAAGTGAATGAATGTTCACTTTAGCCAAAACGTGCCCTAATCCCAAGGAAATAAAGATTTTATAAAAATTTGAGAGATGAATAATATGAAAGAAACACTCAAACCTTTGGTACTTTGATGGCATTTAGATTCTTTTGGATCTTGAAAATTTGGAAGTTTCCTTGGCTTCGAGAGGAGAGGATGCACCTGAGCTCAAACTCCTCCTCGCTTCAATGAGATGACCTGCACAATTTCAACTCAATACTTGCAAACAATGGATTAGATCATGTATGTTTGGTAAATAAAAATATAAAGAGCATGTCATACAACTGAATAATCGATGCTACTTTAATTCATAGAAACAAAACCATAAAAGATCAAATTTTAACATCAAATGATCAATCTTACGTGCTTATAGAAGCCTTCTAAAGCATGAGCTATTATCCAATCCTAAGCAATAAAAGACAAAAATTGAAACATTTCACCTCATTCGCCAATTGTTCATCCACATTCACACACCATGTATGCCTCCAAAGCCTTAAAATATATTATACGGTTGCAAAAGCAACAAGCATTACAGTAATTCACTAGAGGTTCTTTGCATAAAGATCCATCCTGATAGAGCTGAAAGAGCCTTTATTTATACAATGGGAGAGTGCTAAAACCCTAAAACCAAACCTCATAACCTAACCATCCTGGCCACCTAACAGAGAAGCTAGACCTAAATTGGAGAACCGAGAGTGAGGGGAGGCCTCCACCCAGGCAAGATGCCCCCACTCCAACCCTTAACATTGAAATCAACCATCAGATGAAGCCACACGTGTGGAAGGCGCAACCAGGAGAGAGAGGGGCGTGAGCTGTTGAAGGAGGCACTGTAATGTTGGTAAACCCACCTTTTAGGTCTGGAAGTAGCCTCTGCTAGGTTTGGGAAGCCTACTGATGGTGTAAGCCTCAGTCTTCACCTCGATCAAATCACCGGACCAATGAGTGCTCTCCATCTCATTCTTTAGCTGGAGATGACATGTCTGCTAACTGATAATAAATTAATTGGTCTTTTAATGATGACTGAAGCTGAGTTATGATAACTCCAATCATCATAAGTGCTCCATGAGATGTCATTTAGCCTTTTATTTTGCTGAATTTGAATTAATTTGGAGAGTTTTAATTTTCTCCAAAATAATCATTTTTTAATAAAAATTCATTTTTTTACTCAAAACTGACTTTTTTGAGAAAAAAAGGCATTATGTGTCCGATTGTTGATCTGAAAGTTGGTTCTAACTGACTGGCTGATCAAGAATGATTTTTGGCTTAAGGTTAGAGCCTCAATCACTGAATTCGGAGTTCGGATGACCGACTTACCACGAATGGGTTTTTTCCATTTAATTTATGGAAAAATTAACCCAAAAACTTAGGGAAAGTAATTAAAAAATAAAAAAATTTAAAAAATAATTTTTTCCCCGTTCGAAAAAGATTTTTTCGAAATTTTTTTATATGTCCAGATGACTTAGGACATGACCATGATCCACCTAAATAATGCCTAGTAGGTTCATAACACTCAAATGGGCTCTAATAACCCCCCAAGGCCCAGAATTCAACATCAGACATTCCAGCTTTGGAGGAAGCAGGAGAAAACCTCGTCAATTATACTCGGCTGAAGGCAAAGCATAATTGTCAGGGGCAAAAAACTCCCTGGAATACCTTATTTGAGATTCTACGTCTCAGGAGACCGAACCACTCAAAAATACCCTACTAGCACATTTTATTACAAACCCCGCGGGGCCATGGTCAAAATTATTCAAATAAAAAACTGGCTAGCCAATATTGGCTAGACATGCATACGGATCAACTGATACACTGGAATCAGACTTTGAACAAGTCTGTCAACCGGCGGCTTCTTAGGTAACCCAACTAAGTGCAAAATTAGTGGATAACACGGGTTAAGGGCCATTTGTTGGCCCTTCCTTCTTGTGGGATTTCTTCATGCAAAGCGGTGAGTGTTAACCAAAGGAGGGATATGGAAAGAGAGGATCATGTTGGCTTAGGGAAGATGGCAACAACAAGCAAGAATAAAGAGGATTATCCTCTTCCATTTTTGAGGAAGTCCTCTAGCACCAAGACTCCATTTCCACCTAACATTCATGGGCGTGGGGATACTTATCAAACAAGAAAGAGGCAATCTACAGGTGGTCTAATGGATAGGATTTTCCAACAAGAGGCGTGAGAAGAGGTAGACCTTACCATTGCATTTTTCTTCTACTTCAACTTCATCTCATTCAATGTTGCACAGTCACCATTGTATTTTGAGACGGTTTGAACTATTTTGGAACGAGCTCCAAGTGGTTATGTGCCTCTTGGTTCAGAGAAGCTTAGAACCACATTGTTGGTTAAAGCAAAGAAGGAGGTAGATAAAATCCTTGAGCCAATTAGAACAACATGGCCCTCATGTGGTGTGAGTATTGTTTCTGATGGATGGACGGATCTTGCACTCCATCCACTCATCAATTTCATGGTATCTTCCCAAAATGGACCGTTGTTCTTGAAAGCGGTAGATGCTCTTGGGAAATACAATGATGCACAATTTATGGGTGATTTATTCATCAAAACCATTGAAGAAGTAGGTGTTGACTCGTGTGTCCAAATCATCACGGACAACGCACCTGTTTGCAAGGTTGCTGGCATGATTATGGAAGCTAAATATCCACAGGTATGTTCATTTTGGATACCTTTCATTTCTAATTTGCTCATTGTTTGAATTTGGTCATTATAATGTTAGTGTTGTAGAGTCATTGATACATGCTTTTATTGCTCTTACAGGTTTTTTGGACACCTTGCATTGTCCATTCCTTGAATTTAGCATTGAAAGCCATTGCTTTGGATGTGACATGGATTGGCAACCTTATTGAGGATGCACGCCATATCCGTAACTTTGTACAAAACCACACAAATGCCCTCACCATCTACAAACAGTACACACAACTTTCATTGTTGAAGATTGCAGATACTCGGTTTGCTTCCTCATTCATCATGCTGAAGAGGTTGAGGGAAGTCAAAACCGCTCTTGGGTTCATGGTGATTTCAGAGTTTTGGGCTTTTTGGAGAAAGACAGATCAGGCTGCTTCACAAAAGGTGAAGGACACGGTGTTAGATGATGGTTGGTGGGACACGATAGATCTTAGCATTAAGATCATGGAGCCAATCATTTCTTTGTTGCGATTTGCAGACACGGACCAGCCCATCCTAGCAGAGGTTTATGAGGGGTGGGATTCCATGATTGAGTCCATGAGGTCCATTGTCATGGATAATGAGTGTCCCGAGTATGGGACATCGGCAGAGAACTTATTGACCATTATTCCGGATATTCTTATCTCTAGGTGGGATAAGAATTGCACACCTTTGCATTGCTTGGCCCACTCCTTGAACCCCAGTTTCTACACTCAAAAGTGGCTCACTAGTGGATTGGGGGCCTCATTCAGAGTCCCTCCTCACATGGATGAAAAGATTGCACATGGGAGGAAGATAGCACTTAGACGGCTATTTCAGGATAGCGACATGCTTGAGGAGGCGGAGGAGGGCTTTGTAGATTTTTCCACTGGCACTGGGAGATTTGGAGGCTATGATGTGCTTAGAGATAGGGGGGGTAAGAAACCCTATGCTTGGTGGGCAACTCATGGGGCAACATCCCCTATTCTACAGAAGTTAGCCTTGAGGATCATCTCTCAAGTTACATCATCCTTTTGTTGTGAGAGGAATTGGAGCACATATGGGAACTTGTACAATGTGAAGAAGAGCAGGCTTGAGCAGTCCAGGGCAGAGTCAATGGTGTATGTGCACTCCAACCTTCGTCTTATTTACAGGAAGAGGGAGGAGTGGGTGAAGGGAAAGACAAAGATGTGGGATGTGTTTCCTGATGATATGGGTATGGACAGCAGTACTGAGTTGATAGTAGCCAACATGGATCTTAATGATCAGTGCTAGAGCCGGTCACTTTTGATGATAGTGATCGTATAGAGGGGTCATCCTCCACAGCAACAGATGTAGATCGTCAGATGGGCAGAGAGGAGGAGGGGGGGGAGGAGGATGAGGATCGGGGCAGGGGCAGTGATGAGTATGTTGATGTTGATTCAAGCATGGAGGAGGACTATTGACATATGGGATTCTCCCATCTTGATCCACCCCTTTTTGTATTTACAATTAGACTTTAGGCTATTTGGCATTTGCCAGTGCCTAGTGGCATTCCGACATATATGTATACATTTTGATTTTGATGACTTAATGAGAAATATGGTTCCGACATGCATCTATGTGTCTCATTGTGATTTGTGAATGACAAATGTGTTGTGAATCGTGATTTTGTGAATGACAAATGTGTAATCACTAATGTGTTTTTATTCTAATTTTTATTGAATATTTGTAAATGTTCTAGTTTCTAAAGTTTTTTGGATCTATATGTCTATATTTTTTAATTTTAATATATTTAATATATATATATATAAAATGTATCCTACGTGTCCTGATTCCGGGGGTCACCATGTCCGTGTCGGACTCTCGTATTTTCGTGTCCCGTGTCCCTGTGTCAGGTGACTTAGTTTGCAGGTGAAGGAGGCGCATTGAAGGAGGCACATTGGTGGGGGGACTTCACCCTGTGGTCGTCTTTCGGTTTGGTTTATTAGGGAGTGTTTACTTCTTTATGATTTCTCATTTCCGTTATCTTCTTTATTTGCAAATCCCGATCCATTTTTCATCGCTAATTGATTTCCTTGGTGTGACAGGTAGAAAGGGGCACTAGGGTCACTGAGCAAAATGTTTCTTCACCAAGATCTTGTCTAGATCTCTCACTTGATCTATGATGAAGCAATCTTCGTTATCCAGGAAGACATCTACGGGTTTCAGGTATGTCTCTCGGCTTATTTCTCTGTGTTCTAATTTTCATGCATTGCACATCACACACTTCACTAAAAAATTCACTTGTAGAAAGTCGGAAAATTCACCGAGGCATATTGCATTTGGAATCTGGAATTTTAGCGATCTGGGTTTGGTTGGCCATCATAAAAAACCTCTTCTCCCTCTTAGGTGTCATCATTGGATTCCATTTGCCCATCTGAAAGCAGCATTGATCCCTGGGAAAAACACCCATCTTGTCCTGTCAATATGTTTCCTAGTGTTTTGTGTTTCCAGTTATGCTTGGATTTCTGCATACTGTCAAAACATACATCCAAGCATCAAATTGAGTGTGTCGTAAGCCCTAATTCTTTGACCAAATCCTACCTTGGAAATTTCCCCAATTTCTATCTAAATCCCCCCAGGTTCCAGGTTTGATCATTTGAGTAAACACACTTATCCTAGATCTGACCCTTAATTCCATAAGTTACTATTCTATTTAGCTTGAGTAACATTTCTGACATCCATAACCACCTTCACTCAAGCATTCCTTAAATCGTGGCTTACTCCTTAAATCTAGGGTTTCCAGCTCTCACCTTACGTATTCTATGCATATAGTTGGATCTGGTGATTGGATTTAGGTCTTTCCTTTTAGGATAGGTCTGGTTCTCCCCCTTTGTCACTTGGGCTTTAGAGGCATAAAGCGAAGGATATCCCAACCGGCGTGACAGCCATCCATCATTTGGGGGTTGGGGTATTCGTAGGTCATGACTTTGGTTTCCTGTCCCCTCTGCCATCCTGTATAGGACTACTCTATGGGGTAACTACAAGAATTGTGATAACAAGGCCTTCCGAGGATGATTATTGTGACCATGAGGATGGACATAACCAGGAGCATGATGAAGATTCCCCCATGTTTGGCAAAGATATTGATGATACTATTGGTTTTCAAGGAGAATCCCATTTATGATATATCTAGAGAGGGAAATATTGATTCAAAATCTATTGAGGGTTTTGTTGAAAATCCCATCTATTGCATGCCCATAGAAGAGAGCATTCATTCAAAGAATTTGGGAAGGATTGGTATGGTAGAGAAGCATGCAAAATTTTCACATGATCAGTTAGAGCCATTTATGGGTATCAATAGTGAACACTAGAAATAGTATCATGAAGAGTCAGATGTGATGCAATCAATGGAATATCAGTATCAACCGTCATCTTCACATGTAGAGGTTCCTTATGATTTGGAGCAGCTTGGGGCTTATACAACGAGTTATCATTCGATAAGCCTTGATGATCGGTATGATGGTGTCGTTGATCTGCCTCATCATGCCGATTTGTATATTAGTCCTATCCAGTCATGGATAGGAGCAGCCTGGGCGAGCATCTACCGGTTTAGGAAGAAGTTTGACGACATTATTCATGCCTATAATTTTCCATCCAACCTGCCCATTCTGGATCATCACATAGGTTTGCATTTTCTAAATTAAGTGTCCTTGCTTTGGCTGGTAACCAAAGACAAGGCAATTTTTTCTATGTTAATAAGATGTGTAGGTGGTTGCATTCGATTTCTGATTACACCTAACCTTTTCTATATCATGCTTAGAGTAGGAAAACAAGCTCCTTAAAGCGAGTATTTACTTTCTGCGTTTCTATTATCTACTTAGGTATAATAAACTTTTCTTTAATTAGTTAGCTACATTTATTTTGTTTGAATAAAGCAACTTAATGGTTCATTGGGTTTTTTATAAAGCTTGTGTTACTAAGTTTTTCTTGTCAAGTTGAGATGTTTTTTCAGGTTATATAAACCAAAGATTCTGCTGCTCTCGTATCTTCTCCTTGCCCTAACACCAGATTGAGCACACGTCCTGTAGTTGGAGCTAGATGTTACCAACTAAGTTGCACCTAGTTGGACTTTCAAGCGAGTCGACAAAGTTTGAACAAGCACACTTGTTCATTCATCAGAGTTCAGATGTTTGCCAGGTGTTTTCTGGGAATTTTTTCAAATTTTTTTGTAACACATGTTCATACTCCATTAGGGAAATGTGCTAGCATGATCAATTTTGTAAACGACTCGGCTTCCTAGACTTAACATCAAGCCGACTAGCCCATAGTGTTTTTTCCCTTGGTAATTATTTGTTGTTGAACAAACGACTAATAATTTCTGAGTTTTTCACTCACACCTCCAAAGTTGGGGTAGTCGTCTTGGTGGTTGGCCTTAGGGGGTTATTAGAGCCTCTGTGTCAATGTTTATAAACATGCTAGGCATTTGAATTGAGTCATATGGACATGTGATAGGTTCCCCTATGCTTTTGTTTGATTTTGAGAAAATATTTTTTTCTCGCAAAATTAGGCCATTTTTTAATGGTTTAATGAAATAAATTGTTAAAGGCATAAAAGCTTGATCCAGAGTCTGTTTTTGACGTGTGGAGTCTCGTTTTCACGCTTAAAGTGTCCTCTTCACCCTGAGACCCACTTTTCATATGTTTCGGGCAGCTAAAACATCCCGTAAGGATTATTTCGCTAATGGTGCATCAAAGTGTCACTTAAATGCTAAAGTTGCAACAAATTGGCACAAAAGTCAAAGTTTGAAAAGTAAAAATGGACTTGTATAAAGCATGGGGTGACATGGTAAATGGGTCCCCCATGGAAAGCGACCCCATCTAGTGATGAAGGCGTCAACTTAGGATACAATTTTAAGGAGTTACGAAATACATTAGCATGTGGATGACGCAAACCTCGTACATTAGAGAGTGGTTGTTTAAACTCACTCGTGGGTAGTTGGATTGGCATTTTGTAGGGTGGGTTGGGAGTTTGGTGAGGGGAGCACCTTTCTTGGAGAGGTGGCGTTCTCTCCATAAAGTTCAATCAATCAAATCTTATTGTATCTCATACTCAACACTTTCAACCTGTGAAAGAGATGCGACCTTTGTGAGCCTCACGTTTTGAATACTTGGCATGCAATTAAGTGTTGGAAAATCCTCAAAGGATGGGTGTGCATATCTCTTAGAGAGGTGGCACCTCATCCATGAACTTAACTCCAATCAAGATCCACAATCAACTCCACTCTTCTGTCAGTTGGTGATCCATCCCCCCCTCTCTCATTTGGCTATTTAAGAGGGAATCCTTACCTCATTTTTGCATGGTCAAAGGACTGAAGGAATACCCAAGTGTTGTGTTGTAATTGTAATACTCTTCGGAATAATTGAAAGGATTTGGAGGTCTCATGTGGTGTATAGCTCAAGTGTGTGGATGAACATTGCATAATTCATGAGGTAGTCTGTATCATTCATTTTTGTTTTATTTGTGTTGTTTGTTGTGGGCCTACAAGGAGAAGTAATCTCAGTAGGGTAAGAAATTTCTTGCTTGATTATTTCTTACTGATTAGTTGCATTAGATCTCCTGGACGTATATGTTATTTTTGTTTAAATGCATGTTTTCAGGTTTCTTTTGTAGTTAACACCCTTGTGTTTAACCATGTCTTTGTGCAAGAATTGATGAATTGATACAGGTATCTAGGCTCAAACGTTTGGTTGATCTTGTTTGACTCCTCCAATTTTCGAGCATTTCTAAGGAGCATAGTCCCTCCGCTTTCTACCAACAAACCCCACGGCTCAAAGGATTCCCAAGCTTGGAGCTATCTCCTCTTTCTCTTTCCTTCACTTTTAAATTGAATCTTTCTTGGTTACGGTTACTCACATGCTTAAGTAGATTAGTATTTCTTTTTGAAAGAATATCTAAAGGTTGATTTGTTTAAGCATCGATCTAGATCTAGAATCATAAAGTAATATTTTTAAAGTAGATCTAGTTTTTATTAAGTACTTGTGCATATTTTTTGATCCTTTAGTACTTAATATTTTTATGTTCTTAACACTTTATTACAGGTGGCTGGTTTTTCACTATTATTGCCAGGAAAAGGAGAAGTGCTGTCGAAAAAGCAAAGATCTAAGCTATTCAAAGACCTCCCGAAGCACCATTCTTGATCTTATCTTTCTAAAACTTGTAAAACCTTTGGATCCATATCTATAAGGACCATTGGCATCCACCTCAAGCATTGTAAATACCATAATAAATATTTTTGAGTAGGCTCCTAGGAGCCCACTCCCCATCCCGCTTGGGGGGATTTGCGTCGGTGCACTTTTTTCATGCTTTTGCTTTTGTTAGTGTAGTTTTACTTTATAAATCAGTATACTTTGCTTTTTTAAATTTCAATTTCATTCATTTGCAAAGTAATACAAATACTAACCCAACCTTGCTTTTTCGATTATGGTTCATGGACAAGGGCTTTCCCGAGTACTGGACCAAAAAGAGATTCTTGGCTATAGCAATTAGTCTCACATTTTACCTTTTTTACCTTTCACAATCTTAAACTGGAACAAACATTTCGCACAAACCTTCGCGTATGCTCTACACATCAATGACTTGCGTGAGGTTTGGGATACTCAGAAATGGGGTTTGTTCCATTCAAATAAGTTTCACATCTAATAAAAACTCATCTTAATAAAATCAAATTCCTCTTGAAATTGCGAAAATCCAACGCATCGATTTATTCCATTGTGGGGAAAGTTCATAGAGGAAGCAGGAACCACTGGATAGCAACCTTGGGATACCGTCAGGCTACACCCTTGTTGGTGTAGTGTTGGACACGTTCAAGAGACTCCGATCCAACCCACAAATTCTTCGCGTGGAACCACATTGGATAAGGGTTTTGGACATACTCCTTGTGTAGTCAAGTATATCTGGAGTCGCCTTCCCCCCTGTTTAATCCACTCATTAATCCACATAAATTTAAAATTTACCAAGAGATAATTGCAATACATTCAGCACTCCAACATTACTCCATTTCAGATTCCATTTTCAGCACTGGTCTTTGTTTTATCGTATAACCATTTTCTTTAATTTACAATGTGTTGATTGATTATATTGCTCATGTTGTTGTCTTTATCACTATTGCAATCTCTTGTATCATTTTACAAAACTCCTAAACAACTTACTCAATCATAAACCACCATTAAACGCTTAATCAACCTTAGTAACTCTTAGGGTCTACCCCCCTTAGCTTCGTTAGGAGTTTTCCTGAACGGACGAGTCAAGATCAAGTGACAGTACTTGACTCGAGACTTGCCCCCAAGGACACACTTAGTGGCTTGAAGATTTCTGCCACGACAACCTAACCTCCCCAGGTGCGTGAAAGGCGACAACACACCCTTGTTGGTGTAATGTTGGACATCCCCCCGTGACTCCATCTAGCCCACACGTCCTTGTGTGAAGCCACTTGGATTGAAATCCGGACATATTTCCAAGTACCTTTTGGTATATCGAGAATCTCCTTTCCCTTCATTTATTCATCCTTTAATAACTAAAAATGACAAAGATACACTTTCACAACATTTTCCTTACAACACTGTTCGACTCCATTGACATTGGCCTACTTGCAATGATCATGATTTTATTTAAGTGAATATTTTGTTGATGGAATAAATTATTGTATGCTGTTGAGGTTATCTAATTTTTGTGCAAGTCTTATTTCAATAATATTTCCTTTCGAACTCCTAGACTATTTTCATCTTTTGTTTTTTAGCTTAAAAGCCTTAGATTCTTTTATAGGGACCACCCCCGTGGCTTCGCTAGGAGTTGGCCTAGACGGAGGAGTTTAGTGTTGAGTGACAATATCTCAACTAGAGATGGTTAGGCATTCTATATAGCACGAGTAAGGGAATTGGTGGCTATCGTAAGGATTGCGATAATTAGACTCATACCCATAATAATGGTCAAGATCATCCTCATACCAAGAATCTGACCTCCATCTATCCCTTTCGTTTATTTGCCTTCTAGCTTCTTTTATGTCTTCGGTTAATTCCTTCATGCATCTTGTCAATGAAGTGGGGTCCAATCGGTGGGGGAAGGTGGTTTTCACCCAGCCCACCAGGGATCAATTCCCACCGAGGCATGGCCCGCTGTGATAAGGCTCAAAGGGTAGACGACCCCTGGATAGGCTACCGCCCCTTGTCGGGATTGGAGTCGGGACGTCTCGGCCCTTGCTGAGTCACAAGTTTCTGGTATATTCTGGCTTGTGGGCTGTCGGTTTATACCACGAAGGTTATAGTGGCAGCCGACGGATTTGATCCTGGGTCTGGCCCAGACAATTGCGACGAGTTACCGATTCCTCTATCAAAAAAAAAAATTCCTTCATGCGTCTTAATAATAATACATCTGAATTCATTATGATTTATGTGATCGGTTCGCTTCTCAGTGGAGTTGCGTTGTGGAGTCGCCCGGTGAACGAATTGCCATGTTCACCAACAGATGATGTCGTAGGAGAGGAAAGTGAAATTCATGCAGTGATTGTAAATATTTAAACATATAAAATGCAACCACTGAAATTAGACCGGATGTGATATGAATGATAAAAGATGTAAGTACATTCATAGACACTGAAGGTAAAATTGATGAACCAAGGTAAGCCTCTACCTCCCCGGCAACGACGCACAAAATGTTATCACAAATCTTGTAGATGCCCCGTGAGATGATCCTATTCAAGACGACAGAGGAAAGGCAACTAAAGTTGTGACCTATTGTATCCAGGACTTCTGAAAGAACTCGGTTGTCACATCAGTCAAGGATACCGACACTTTGGACTCAGTGAAACACTAAGCCCAGGGGGTTTCCCTAAGACCAAGAAACCCTAATATTATCGATACGGAATAGACAAGTGAGGGAAGCTTGGTTGTATCTCTTAGTTAACTGATTAATTGTAATTTGAAGTGAAAACTGAGAGATTTGGAGTATCTAGGTAAAAGCAGCAAATTTGCCCTAGGGTTTATGCAGGAAAATTGGGATCTAGGGCTAATTGGTGAAATTAAGCACGGATGGACACTCAGAATGATTGTTGGGTGCAAGATTAGGAGATTGGAGAAGAAACCAACAATACCCACTTTTGCGGTTTGCTGAAAAGACCACTTTCCACCAGGGGGGCGTTTTGCCCTAATAGCTGGCCAATGCTTTAGATGGGTAAATGGAGTCTGATTAAGCCAAAACTTTAGATATGGGGGTTTGATGTTAAAATAAAAGTGGTTTTTTAATTTCGTAGCTCGCCGTAAGTTAGAACTTATGGATCTAAGAAACAAGGGTTTTAACTTTTATGGAATGATGAGGAATGCATGTGCAAAAAATAAAAGAAGAGAAACTCACTTGGGAGACATACCTGGAATCTGTAGATGGATCAGAAAATAATGAAGAATGTCGATTTCCTATCAAAATGAACTTCCTCTAGCTAGATCTTGGTGTAGCTATGTCCCAGTCAATCACCCTTGTGCCCCTTTCAACCTGCCAGATCGGAGAAACATCAACCGATTAGTCAAACGAATGGGATCTGCAAAATACGAAATGGAAAAGAGAGTAAACGATCATAAAGACAAAAATATTCCCTGAACTAAACACCCTAGTGCCGGGACGAAGGTGAGCTTCCCCACAAAGTCGCCCTCTCTCTCTTAGCGTGCCTCCTTCTCCTGCAGATGAAATGGGTAAAGAAAAAAGTGCAAGATCTATCCCGAATGAAACTTAGTATGGAAGAACAACAATGCCAATCATCAAATCAGAACATCCACAAGATACACATACCAATAATCCCAAGCAAAAAATCTCTTAATTGATATTCTAGTGCCAAAGCTCATGAATTACAATGGGGGGTCACCTCTCTTAAATAGTTTGAGAGACACAAATCATAACTAACTTTATCATCCAACGATTGAGATTAGAAGATCATCAACGGTGGAGATCAATACATAACTTATTCACATGGATCAAGCGATTCAGTCAACCAAAGGGGGCACACTTTGCTTAAGGACGCCTATCCTAAGTCAAACTCAAAATATAACATGTGTGATACATCAATACACTAAGGGGGGTCACTTAGGGGCTTAATTCACCCTAGGCCCTTTTACAACTTCAAATCATAAGATATAATCATGAAATACATCAATGGCCAATTAGAGGAGGCGCCCCTTGGGGGGTTTTTACTCATTGGCTGAGCCATAACTAAATAATATGGACATCTGCTGACTGAAGGCTGTTGAAGGACTGTCTGGGATGCTGAGAAACATCATCTGTCAAATTTCCAAACCATTCCTTGACCCAGGAGACCAAATCGATTTTTTTCAATGAATTTCTAGTTCATTTTCTGCTGGTACAATCCCTGAAAACTGATAAATCAATCATAACTCACTCTGGGCTGAGAACTGGGGCAAACAGACCGCTTTGGATGATCTGGAGACATAGAAGAATGGTATAAGTGACTACTCATACCCCCTGGAATGCTGCTCTGTTCTAGGAGAACCAAACATATTGCCATCTGAATAAAAAATAGGTCATCTGGCCAATAATTAAGTGATAATAATCACTTTTTTGGAGAACCGGGGCCAAACCTTGAAAATTGAGAACATAGTAATGGTCCTGGGGACCTCAACACGCTTGGACTGGTTTCGTCTGTGACAGGGGGTTTTCATTAGTTTCATTATGATCTATGATTGCATCTTGTTACTTTTCTGTAGATCTTGCTTTTCTTTCATGATACGACAAATCTGATATTGTTGACGTTTGCTTGTGCAGGAGAGAGGGCGCATTGGTCACTTGGAGCACAATGTTGGTCTTAGAACTCACTCATATCTTCTAGAATTGATCGAGATGGCAGGGATCATCATCAACAAGGCATCTACAAGCATTTTCAGGTAAGATCTAACAAGTAAGTCTCTTCTCTTTCAGGTCTCAATCCATTGTATCTTCTTTTCTTCAATTTTCTGAAAAAAATCCTAAATAATAAAAATCCAAAAAATATTTAATCGGGGAACCGCTTGATCTTTGAGCAAACCGTTTCTGGGTTTTGTATATCGGGCATCCCCCTCACTGAATCATCCTCAACGCTGCCCCAATTCTAACTGGTTTGCCCTAGATCTGACTTTTTGACTGCTCAAACCCTAGCGCCCCACTAAAAATTTGACTTTTTCCAGAAAATAATTACATGGGTGTGCAGATCAAGTCTTCCTCATTCTAGAACACCCCCAACGCTGAGCTAGTTCCTGCCAGGTTGCCCTAGATTTGAAAAACCGACTTTCAACCTCCTAGCTTCCTTCATCAGATTTTGACTTTTCCAAATCTGATTTTTCCTGAAATTTTTTGACTTGGGTTTGTAGATCGGGTCATCCTGATCTCATTTCCACTCCAACGCTGAGCTGATAGTCTCCTGGTGGCTCTATATCTGCGGATCTGCCTCTCCAAACCCTAGCGCTAACCCTCCTACTGCTGGTTTCTCTAGAACCTGAATCTTCCAGGTCAAATCCTTTTCTGGATCCATAGATCATGACATATCCCAGGTGGGTTCACTGAAATGCTATGCTGATACTGATTTCATTACCCAAGGCTGAACATGCATTGATCTCCAAGCATAGCGCTAGCCCTTCCTGACCTCTTTTCCCCGAAAGTTGACCATTCCTTGATAACTCAGGTTACCTGATACTTTCATATCTTTCATCGAGTCTATCTCCTTGGTATTAGATAGTCCCAACTTTGTCCTTGCTCACCCTGTCATGGTTACGTTTCCCAAGACAGTGGTCATCTTCATCAGTTGCTAGTACCTAAACCCTAGAGCTAGGGTTTCCATTTACCTTACACCTTACGTACCTCAAAGCCACATTTGATCTGTTTTGGTGTCTAGGTCTGATCTCTCTTGTCGGGAGTAGATCTAGGTTTCCCCCGTTGTTGTCTTGGACTTAGATAACATAAAGCGAAGACTACCTTGATTGACGTGACAACCATCCATTTGGGAGTCTAGGCAGTCTTGGTTCCACCTCCCTAGTTGCTTTCTCCTCTACCATCCATCCTGGATCCATCATACATAGGCAACTACAAGGTTGGTGATAACATTTTGGCGCCGTTGCCAGGGAGGTAGAGGCCTGCCCTAGTTCGACATTTTCCCTCAAGCTATACTCTCGTTCTCTTTGCCAATATTTTGGCGCCGTTGCTGGGGAGGTAGAGGCCTACCTTTGTTCGACATTTTCCCTCAAGCTATACTCCCGTTCTCTTTGCCAACATTTTGGTGCTGTTGCCGGGGAGGGAGAGACCTACCTTGGTTCAACATACCTCACCTTTCCCTACGACATATCTTTTATTGGTGAATTACTTGTGTGGTTCACCTGGCGACTCCACCTTGCGACTCCGCTGAGGACCGTACCCAACGTATTAATCTTAAGTTCCTAGAACATCTCATAAATCACAATGAACTCTAATTTATTCGTCCAATTTTTCAATGAAATCAAGGAAAATCCAACCAAGCTTAAAAGGAAACTTCTATCTCGTCTGGACTTCTCTGAAATCTATGAGGCACCTCATCCTATGCCAAAAAGATACATTAAAGGGTTGCCTCGTTTCTTTGCAAATTCAACTGAATCAATTGAAAGCCACTTGGATGCTTGTTGGTGTTATATGGAATCCTGGGCGCAGAACATGAAGATGTCTATATGTGAGCCCTTTGTGAATCCTTAGGAGGTAACGCCGATTATTGGTTATACACGTTAGCACCAGGATCCATCACTGGATACGACATGTTTACCGATTTATTAAGAAAAGAATGGGGTACAAGCATTGATGAATCCATACATCCAAATAATGTTGATTGTGTTGTTGAAGATCAATCTGATAAAGATAATC
Organism: Pseudotsuga menziesii; assembly: GCA_001517045.1. Lineage (NCBI taxonomy): Eukaryota > Viridiplantae > Streptophyta > Pinopsida > Pinales > Pinaceae > Pseudotsuga > Pseudotsuga menziesii. The sequence continues at coordinate 69,940 of LPNX010542686.1, read as the reverse complement.
AGGATAACCATAATGAGATAACTGACGATATTCCTCACCAAATTGATTCCTCCTATCCCGATCCAATAGTGGACATGCCTTTGAATGACTCTTCGATGCAAGAGAGTGACGATGATCAAATCTCGACCTTTTAGGATTATGACCTTGATATTGATATAGAAGAGGAACTTATTAAAATCTTGTCATCATTAGCTTAGGAAGGAGAATAAAATGATCACTATCAACAAACATCTTTAGTTGAGCCTTCCATTGGTGAGGTCATTCAAGAGATTTTAAAACAACAACTCCATAGTCATTGCCTAATTGATGATAATTTGAGTCAGTATCCAACCTATCTGATTCTTGATTCAGACCTTGATCATATCACTGCAGAAGAAGAAAAGGTTGAAATCAATCAAACTTCTATTGAAGAACAATCTTGTGGTCATAGTGTGGTTGAAGAGCATGCCTATAAGAGGGATAGGGAAACTGAAACCGAACTTGTTGGTGTTTTTCCTTATCTAGAGCTTAAAGAAGAACAATCACATGATGATACAATTGTAAGTGAACTTGATAAAGAACATTGCAATGAGGATCCTTGTCCTGATGGTATCAATAGAATTCTTCAGCCAATCCTTAATCAGAATGTGTTGGTTCAGTGTGTGGATATTGACCTTGTTTCGAATCTTGAAATCACTCCTGGAATTAATTTAAAAGCTCTTTCCTCTTGTCAAATTCTGAGATCAATTATTCCAAGTCTGGGAGAAAATTTTCAATCCACCCTCCCGTCCCAACTTTTTGAGTTTTCTTATATGGGTTTGTTTTTTAATCAAATTGATACTTTCCAAATCTTTGATCAGGAGTTTAAGCATTGTCATGTAATTGGGGAAAAGGCACTTCATGTCTCTTCTCAGTCATCTGTAATAAATAAATTTTTTCAATTTGTAAGTCTGTATTATGGATGGTTGGAGAAGGTGTATAAAGATCAATTTCATCTTTTCTCCATTTTTAAACAACAAATGGGCTTGATCTCATTCATAGTTTCATTGCATTAGAATTTGTCCCCATTTGATTTTCCCATTTCTTCTGTAGTGAATAGAATTGAATGTCCTAGTAAGGTAGAGGAGAAAATCAAGAATTGTTTGAAATGGTTGAATCATGAGTCATACAGTCTCCTTCCATCAAGAGCGTGCTTGCATACTTCTTATGATCCTATCAATATCTGGATGGATGAGTTTCTAGAAAGTCAATTTCAGCCTTGGCATGATTTCATTCCAGATCTTTCTTTGAATTTCAAACAACAAGTTAGAATGGTTTCAATTTTCATATACATTACTTACAACCTATCTTTGACTTGTTGTATCATTAACTATAAAGAAAGCTCAATCGATCATTTTAGCAAGTGGTTACATTGGATCTATCATTTTACTTGGCACTTGCCTAATTGGTTAGGTTAGAGTAGGTAGGACTAAATAAGCCTTTCCTGGCAGTAGTATAGAATTTTTGCATCTTTGCCTGAAGCTCGCCTTTGAAGCTCTTAGTGTAATTTTGATCCCTACAAAATAAGAAATCAGACTTTTATTAAAAGTTATGGTTATAAATTAGATTTATTTTTCTGCTTTTCAGTTTCATGCATCTTTATTTTCAGTATTTTATATATTATCCACATATCGTTCTGACGACTGGTTTGTGAGTTTGGTATAGCTCTGGACATGTTGCAGGTAGTCAGTGACATTTTTGGTAGCGGTTGCAAAGCTGGATGGATTGATCAAGGATGCGAGAAGGAGAGTACGAGGACCAGAGATTCTGAGGTTCTCAAGCGCTCTTTTCAGCAGAGCACTTGTTCCAGCTGGAGCCAAATGTTATCACATATATAGTAGTCGGGCTACTATATTCTATTTTTCAGATACAATACATTTTTCAGCCAGATCTCTTACATATGAGATGCTGAGATGAGCAGTTTTGATAGATCATTATTTTATTTGTGGACTATTGTACTCTCCCATGTCAGGACCGAGTCTCAGGACGCTCAAATTTGAGGACCGATGTAGCCATTTAGTCATTACAGAGCAGTTATTGATGCCCAGTTTTATGTCAGTATTTTCTTATTGGATAGATGATGGTTCAGATGGATTATATGCATGATTATGACTCGACTTTTATCATATTGTGTTATGGTTATCATTTGCTTTTATACTCATCTTTGTGACATGTATTAACATGTAGTGTCATGATCTGGCGGTCATAATTATATCAACCTGGATGTATTTGTATTATGTATTGATGTCCCTGTTGCCGCCTAATTCACACTTTAAAGTGCAGGAAAGTCACAACCTGCTATGTGTGTCCTTGGGGGCAAGTGAGAGCTGGGGACCACTGTCACCTCAGTCCACAACTCCTCCGTTTAGGCAAGATCCCAACAGAGCCAAGGGGGGTAGTCCCTAAGGGAAAACTAAGTTCCAGGTTTACTAATTAATTAAAGATTAATTAAAGGGATCGTTTACAGAATAAGGCTAAGACCTTATATAAAACAAGACCAGTGCCTAGATAATGGAGTCAAAAATAAGTTACCACTTTGTAAGATTATAAAAAAGTAAAACAATTTAGAGATTTAAGCTATGATTGAACTTATGGCTTAAGTGTTTAACAATGAAATATATGAATAAACCAAATGTTTATAGACAATAATGAAATAAAATAAATGTATGGGAAAATGAAACAAACTTGCGAAATAGCAGAAAATCGTTATGAATACAAATTACTAAACCAGCAGTAAATTTAAAGCATGAAAAAGATTTAAGCAATTAACATCCACCACATGCTCATTTACAGAATCGAAAGTAAATAAATGTGCTGAGAAATAAAGTGCTGGAAGTAAAAATTGTAGTATTGTATTGTAGTACAAGAGTGCTTGAAATAAATGTGTTGTAGAACCGATTTTGAAATGCTTCTTGGTTTATTTTAGTTAATTTTATTAATGTTGCTCTTCTTGGATTAAGTTGTAGATCCGGTGGTGTGACTACCCTGATCTAGTTCTTCTCAAACCGAAGAGGGATTGCTGTTGCGCTCAACAGGTGGGAGCAAAGCCCACCCCTAGCTCACAGGTCAAACCCCAATGGCCCGGTGCTCACAAGGAGGACGACGAAGCGCCTAGAGACCCCCTCGGTCTACTACCCCTTGCAGCTTCCGAGTCACTGTTTTTAATCAATTTGAAAATCTCTAGATGGATGCCTATTAAACTAGGACTTCCTTTTCCCCTGGTCGTATCTCGGAGTACCCCGGAGGGTGATAACCGAGTAGAGGAGCAGGAAATAGAGAAGCTTTGTTGGTTAATTTTATGGGTTAATTTTAAGTCTTGGGTGATTAAGATGCAATGTAGATTTTAAAATGATCACCAAGATGACTTGGGAAATACAGTGTTTGATTGTAGATTGTAGTACAAGAAAAAGAAAATTAGTCTAATTACCTAAGCCCCCACTTCCCCTGCTTTTCATATCCAGCTTAAATTCCCTAAAGGGAGATGACAAGTGGATAGAGGATACACAGGTTTTAATGGGCTGTACGATTACTTTAACAAAAAAATAAAATTTGCATAAACAAAAAAACTTAAGCAAATATTAGCCTACTTCCTACTCTATTTATTATAGATTACAAAAGCTTATAAGCTTTGAAGAATACCCCAAGAGACTCTCTTTGGGGTTTACAAAATCAGAAAAAATATGGAAGAGAGGTGAGGATTGGAACCCCTTTTGTGCCGGTTGAAGTTGAGGAAATTTTGTGTCTTTTTGGGCATCAACTCTCCTTTACTTATGCACAACCTGTCAAAAAACCAGCGAGCTATTCTTCGCTGCAAATCACATAAAACACTAAAAATTTGCTGTTAAAATATTAGTACAAAATTTACAAATTTACAAAAAAAAAATCTGAATGTAATAAGTGACAGTAATATGTTATTTAGAGGGCTGGAAAATGAGTTTCCAGCCACCTAAATGATGTGAAAATAGCAGAAATAAAAGAGTAAACTAATATATAAGAGGTTAGGGCCCTAAAATAAGAGTTATATTCACTAAACAGTGAATAAAACTCAGTTTAAAATAGGCTGAAAGTAGATGGCCGAATTGAAAATATTGTCGAAATGATGTTTGGAGAGATCCTCTTGCTTGGATAACCTGCAAATATAATCTATGCCTGCAAAATATTGAAATCCTAGAGATGAATACCTAACACTTCCTGCAAAACACTTTGAAAGAAATGTTAAATCATTCATAAGAAAGAGTAAAAACACTTTTACTTTTTAATCTCTCCACAAAACACTTTGTGAAGAGCTGACTAGAAAATATAATAAATGCAAACAAGACAAATACAAAGTTACCTCAAGAGTATTAGATCATGGAAAAAATTTGCAGCATAGTATCCCTCCAAAGAAATTTTTATTCAATGGCCCAACTTGGGCAAATCTTCAATACAATGGTAGCAAGAATGAGAGCAAGAAATTCCAGCAGCATAACAATAACATGAATGATTGTGATTAATGAGGGAGTGAGACCCTCATTAAATAGTTGAGGCAAACCCCAACCTATTGAAGATAAATGGTTGAGATTAGATCTAGATCTAGGGTTTAATCTCACCCACTAGATCTAGGTATTTGACTTTCTATTCTTCTCCATTAATCTCTGCCCTTGGATTAATTTTAAATCAATGGCTTAAAAGCTTAATCCAAGTCTTAACCATATCAACCTTTAGATCTAGGTTTTTTATTTAAAACTCACCCTTAGATGAGCTTTTAGGTAAATGGAAAAATCAAAATAGAGTGGGCCCTCTCCATTGACTCGATTTTTAATTTTATCTTTAATTTTTTAATCTTTTACTTTTTATTTTTATCTTTTTACTTTTAATTTTTTAAATCTTTTAATCTTTTTATTTTTTATCTTTTATTAAGACAAGAGGGAGGCCCCACTTAGGAGATCTTCAGACATATTTTGACCATGGGGGGCGGAAAAATTTGAAATAAATTTTCCTAGGCTTCGCAACCCCCAAACAAAATTACCATGGCATTATTTGATTTTTTCCTTCAAAATCAAATAATATGAATTTTTGACTTAGGGAAATTAATTAATTCCCTAGGAAAAATAGACCTTGCTTAGACAAAAATGGTCTATCTCCTCAACCACTCATCAGAATGACATGGGACTCGAAGCAGTGGCTTAGGGGGTTTCATAGCAATTAACTTTGCATTCATAGCCCCTATTACAAAATGCCATGCTTGAGCAATTACATTATTACATCAAAAACTGAGTTAATTAATCACCAAGGGGTGAAATTAATTATCCAGACAATAAGTAAAATAAAATACAACAATACAACGAAACTCTGCAAGACTCTATACAAGTGTCTAGCATGGTCACGAATAACATTTTGAACCCTTAGCCACCCCATGGACTTGACTGTTAGAACGCCCGTCATCACTTTGGAGGATTTTGAGTGAAAACCAAACCGATTAAACTCGTTTACGCAACAAGATCAATTGGAAAGGAAAAAACACTCGATGAGGGGACTTCCCTAACAACCAGTTCCATGGTTTGGCATCCGTACAATATGACCCACACTAGCATACAAAATTACATTAATTTTCCCACGCAGGGGAGCGGACATTTCGTTTTACAAAGGGGCAATAGCCCTGCAGAAGTGAAAAATCCTCCGATTTTTCTAAGGTACAATTATGTACATCCTCATGTACATGGAGTTGCCACCTAGTCGAAATAGGTGGGCAACAGTCCCTACTTAGACTTGGAAGTTCCCGATCTATACTCATTGGTTTTACCCTCCTTAGGGAGAATAGAGGTAGTCATTCCCACCATTATTTTGCTTGCTAGTGTTGGCTTCATCTTTCACTGTCTCCACACATCCATTACCTTCCAGTTTTGTGTCTAACCCGACTTACTACTTGACTTGTGGCATGGAGGACCTTTCCCCGCTAGAACCTTTGTTGGACAAACCTCCCTGTTTATATTGTGTCTTGGCTCTGAGTTGGTGACAAAACTTGCCTTTGGTGAGTTGGATTGTATGCCTAAATCATTCTGGTCAGTTGTCCCGATGTTTGACACTGTGCAGAACTCCCCTTGGTCACTTGAGATGTTGTTGGCTAAAACTGAAAGCTCATGTACTACTTGTATTGGAAAATGTTATATATGCGCCCATGGAAAATAAAAATGCTAAATTGTGTTTCTTAACATATGAGAAAAAGGGCAAGAGCAATGAAATGCTAAAAATACCCCTTGAAGGGTATAAGAGAAGGTCCAAAAAAGCAATGGTTAAACATATGCTATATCCTAATATTGCTGACCTTATAAATTTGAATATGTCCTGGATGAACGTTGCGATTAGCTGTGCTTTTAAGCACTGGTGAAGTCCCAAAGGGTCATATAGGCCAAAAAGGCCATGGAAATAAAATTGATGGTCCTAATGAAACTGGATCAAACTTGATGTAGACATGATGCCTAAGTTGAATAAGCACTCTTTGAACAACTCAACCATTTGTGAGGCACCGCCATTCTTTGTGTTGTTGTTTGTCCGGTGGGTGGTTATAGTGAGTATTTCCCTGCCATATCCAAAGTGTCATGATGTTAAGTAGGAAGTCATCCTTTGCCCTAGCCTTGTAAATTTCATCCTTCACCCTTCACTAGCAAATTGACTACAACTATGAAGTGAGTATAGTCCTGAAAGTCTAGTTTGAGTAATAATAGATAAAGCCCTATATATGTATTTGGTTGATGTACCGTGTTACCCCCCAATTTGACAGGGGTGTCCACAAGGCAGAGTGGATGATGTCTCTCTACTGCTCTCTTTTGGTGTTGTTTGTTTTTTACAGGCAGAAGATGGGAGTATGGCTTTAGAATGGACTCAGAAAGATCATCAAGATGAAGCTGCAGAGCTTATCAAGAAACAAATGGAGGAGAGGGGTCAGTTGCAGTAGCAGTCAGCAGCTGAAGAAGCACAATTGCTCAAAAGCTATATGGTCACTGTTGATATGGATGAGGCTAGGACTACAGCTAACAAGGGGAGTCCTTCTGTATGGCCCACTTGACACAAGGAAAACCTCCTTCACATCTGCTTGCACTTATGAAGCTGGGATCCTGTGGCTTGTTGACAGATATATGAGTGGCCATGCCATTGCCCTTAGCCATCCTGGCATTTGCTGTCGCTGCCTTGCTGCATATGGAGATGCTGTTAGTACTGTGAAATGGTTGACTAGACTTGGTAGAGAGCACCATGATGATATGGCACAATTAATGCTTGGGATGGGTTATGCAAATGAAGCTCTTCATTTGTCGAGAATATCTAAAAGACTAGAATTTAACCTTGCATCAGATCAAAGAAATCAGAACTAGAACCATCACCCAGCTGCCAAGATAAAGATGGTTTGATTTTCTCTTATCATTGAAGATTAAATAGAGGACATGTTTACAAAGTGACTGGTGCAGGCCATACTAGGAACTGAGGGGCCAAACGCAGGATATATGAAGGTCGGTTAGGTTTACTCAAAGCAATAATAATTGGAGTAGCCTGCACACCATACGAAAATAGTCTCACAATGTTTTCTTGGCAGCTCGAGAGAGTTTTATTTTTATTAAAAGAAACACTTAAACTTTCACAAATTATGAGATGAAGCCACCATTGTTAGGAGGTTTGCCAGTTTCTCCACAAAACACATAGCTATAATCCAGGTATGATTGATGTCTTTTGAGCAGCAAAGACTCAGGTTTTCAATGGAATTGACAGTAGGAGTTAAATTGACCAAGTGGTTATGTCATGGAGCAATCCACACTTTCATGGCGGCTGAAGACATCAAAATTGGCATCCAAATTGCACTAATGTTCGATCTATCAGCTCTTTGGAGGTAGTTTCACGGTTACACGGAATGTGGGACATTTAACGCAGGAACATCCGATCATGAAGCCTGGATTGTGACTTTCTAGCACCAGAAATCCATCGAGCTGCTGATTTTTGGAGAATTTTTCATGCCGATTCAGTTTTGACAGTCGCTCAGGTTGTCATCGTGACCATGCAGGGTTTTAAGCAGCATATGGATTTCCTCTTGACAACCGATGTGAGTTCCATGATTGGAGTTTGTGCAGTGAGGCGATAATATTCCACGCCATCTATTGTTATCGTGGATTTACTGGAGCAGAGGCAGCCGATAACACTAGGTGTCGTTTTCACATCGGCAGTTGACAACAGTTTGGCTAAAATCGTAACCCATGTTTAGCAGCCGAGCAAGTTACATAATTTTCATCGTTTAGAAGTTGGTTTTATTGGCGGCTAGTAGATCAAGTTGAACTCACATGTGGTGTTCCATTTTGCCCATCCACCTACAGATTCACGCACTGATGGCAGCTTTGAATGAGTCATCAAGTTTGAGACAGGCAATAATCTCTGAGAAATGTTTTAAAGAGAATATTTTGTGATGAATAGAGCTCGGCCGTGACGAGGAGGTGGCATAAATTTCGCAGGGTGATCTCTGATCACGGGTTGGACAGTCGGATTTCAATATTTCTAAAGTGGAAGTACCTTCATCGTCTTTTAAATTGAATCTTTTTAGCCGAATATTACTGCTTTGATGGGCCACCTGTCGATTTTGGCCAGGCCACTTGTCGATTTTGCTTGGCCACCAGTCGTGGGGAGTTCAGATATATGTGACTTCGTAGGCCGTCGATTACCCTTTCCGTTGATAGATCATCCACTTTGCAGATTAACTGTGGTCGGCCATTATGCAATTTCAAAGCCTTCACCCTTAGCTGTTAGTTGTTGTATGAAGCATTGGAGTCCATCCACGTCAAGTGCACTTTAATAAAGTCTTGTGTTAGTGGATTAGCTAAAGTCATAGTTACACTTTAGTTAATATAGGAGTTACACTAATAAGGTGGTCATGTCTTCACTTAGGTGGATCTTAGGTCCATTTTATTTTATTATTTTTATTATTATTATGGAGCCCCTTTTTGGGCTTATAAAGAAGCAAGTCTTCTTCTTTGTATGGGATGGAATCTTTGGGCTGGGAGGATTTTTCCCCAGAGCTAATAAAGAAAAAATATCATGTTGAGTTTTTGGGATATGTTGGGTTTCTTTGTTGTGGTTTTGGGTTTTCATAAGTTATAGACCAAGCCAGCATAGAGGGCTATAATCTAGCACATTGGGCAAGCATTTGCGGCTGCCAAGTTGTTTGTTGCCGTTATGTTCTTGGAGGTTTGGGAGTAATGGAAAGTAGTCGGTTATACTTCCATTCTCCTGGCCTCTGATTATGGAATGGACCAACTTAGTCTCACTTTTGCGAAACACAAAGCCCTTCTGAGTCCCCTTCTGACTCCATTCACCCTTTTGGTACTGGCACTGGCCTTCCCTCGAGGACTGATCCTCCCTTCCCTTCCTGCCCATCAGTTCGAATCATTTTCCTTTTTGTGACCTGTGTTTCTCTAAGGCAGCCTCTTCAGATCACCTTGCCCTTAGCCGCACCTGCCTTAGGGAACCCCCCCTAGAGCTGGAGAAGAGCCAGCCTGAAGCAAGGAGAGAGAAGGTGTGGTGACATTGGCCTACTCTCTTTCGAGAGTTGTCGTCGGGTCGGCGCGCCCGCGGTTTGGGCTTTCAGCGCCCGCGTGCCAGTTTCGGGCAACAACATACCGTCAGTGAAATGACTGCTACTTGTTGTGATTGTTGCTTAAATGATTTGTAGAGCATGTCTTAGCCTTGTAGCACTTGTAGTAGATGGATGATAGTCTGAGTTATATTATTGGTATTTGGTCATTTACAGGTGATTATATTGTCTATTGGATGTTGTTGATGATCAGGAAGAGACCTGGAAAGGGTATGAGTATACACCTTAGATGAATTTGGACTATCTGAGTCTAATGAGACAGTTTATTTTCAGTTCTGGGTACTTGCAGAGATGATCAGGCTCATTTTACCTTTCTAATGTAGTTTTGCTTCACAGGATGATGTGTCTGAGCAAGGAGATGTTTCATTTGGATCTCCTAGGGCGTTGTATGGGCATAGGGGTTGCAGCCACTTGACTATACCATAGCACCCCCATCCCAGAAAGCCTGGTGGGCTCAGTTTGACAACGCAGGCACCCTAGGAGGCTGTTTTGGCAGGTTTACGTTTCCCGAGGCAGATTAATAAATGATTAAATGGCTATTGAAGAAATCGATTTGGGCTACTGAGGCAAGGAAATGACATGGGACGAGTCATGATGATGAGAGTGATGTCCTCCGCACCTTCTCCAACAGTTGCAGCACCTGATTGGGCCCACACCTATTTTTTGGGCATTTTTATATTATTTTTTGGAGCTGTTGGGAGACTCATGATTTCCTCAAGGAGGCACAAAGTCAAAGAATTAAAATATTATATTATTTTATTGTGCCATGGGGCACCCATAGGGAGTAAGTTAACACTCCATGGACCCACCATGTGCTTCATTTATTTCTTGTTGAGTGGGGTACCCTCTTTATGGGTGATTTAGTCCACTTTGGTACTTTATGGTTATATTGATCCATGTATTGTATGTTGAGCTCATCTCAACCATTGATTATAATATTTTATTTTTTAATCTTAGCCACTCGTTTTGAAAGTGGTTATGATTTTGATTCTCATTTCTATTTAAAGGAGAGAGCTTCTCATTTGTACAGGGTCTTTGGCTTTTGGATCTGATTAATAGAACGATTTTTTGTGGATATTTTCTGGATCTGCTTTGCATCTGGTGTTCTTCGGTGGTGATTGGAAAATCTTTTGCTTCCTAGCATTCATAATATTTTTGTGAGATCTATACTCTTTTTTCGGGATCTTTGTTCTTGTCTACAGGAGGACGACTTCATCTTGGGCGTTTTTGCAGGGGGACCTCATCTCGCTTGGACTGGTTTCGTCTGTGGCAGGGGGTTTTCATTAGTTTCATTGTGATCTATGATTGCATCTTGTTACTTTTTTGTAGATCTTGATTTTCTTTCATGATACGGCAAATCTGATATTGTTGACGTTTGCTTGTGCAGGAGAGAGGGCGCATTGGTCACTTGGAGCACAACGTTGGTCTTAGAACTCACTCATATCTTCCAGAATTGATTGGGATGGCAGGGATCATCATCAACAAGGCATCTACAAGCATTTCCAGGTAAGATCTAAGAGGTAAGTCTCTTCTCTTTCAGATCTCAATCCATTGTACCTTCTTTTCTTCAATTTTTTGAAAAAACTCCTAAATAAAAAAAATCCAAAAAATATTTAATCAGGGAACCGCTTGATCTTTGAGCAAACCATTTCTGGGTTTTGTAGATTGGGCATCCCCCTCACTGAATCATCTTCAAGGCTACCCCAATTCTGACTGGTTTGCCCAAGATCTGACTTTTTGACTGCTCAAATCCTAGCGCCCCACTAAAAATTTGTCTTTTTCCAGAGTTGACTTTTTTCGGAAAATAATTATATGGGTGTGTAGATCAGGTCTTCCTCATTCCTGAACACCCCCAACGCTGAGCTAGTTCCTGCCGGGTTTCCCTAGATCTGAAAAACTGACTTTCAGCCTCCTAGCCTCCTTCATTAGATTTTGACTTTTCCAGATCTGATTTTTCCTGAAATTTTCTAACTTGGGTTTGTAGATCGGATCATCCTGATCTCATTTCCACTCCAAGGCTGAGCTGATAGTCTCCTGGTGGTTCTAAATCTGTGGATCTGCCTCTCCAAACCCTAGCTCTAACCCTCTTACTGCTGATTTCCCTGTAACCTGAATCTTTCGGGCCAAATCCTTTTCTGGATCCATAGATCAAGACATATCCCAGGTGGGTTCACTGAAACGCTGTGCTGATACTGACTCCATTACCCAAGGCTGAACAGACACTGATCTCCAAGCATAGCGCTAGCCCTTCCTGACCTCTTTTCTCCGAAATTTGACCATTCCTTGATAACTCAAGTTACCTAATACTTTCATATCTTTCACTAAGTCTATCTCCTTGATACTAGATAGTCCCAACTCTGTCTTTGCTCACCCTGTCACAGTTATGTTTCCCATGACAGTGGTCATCTTCATCAGTTGCTAGTACCTAAACCCTAGAGCTAGGGTTTCCATTTACCTTACACCTTACGTACTTCAAAGCCACATTTGATCTGTTATGGTGTCTAGGTCTGATCTCTCCCGTCGGGAGTAGATCCGGGTCTCCCTCGTTGTTGTCTTGGACTTAGATAACATAAAGCGAAGATTGCCTTTGATTGACGTGACAACCATCCATTTGGGAGTCTAGGTAGTCTTGGTTCCACCTCCCTAGTTGCTTTCTCCTCTACCATCCATCCTGGATCCATCATACATAGGAAACTACAAGGTTGGTGATAACACATCACAGAGCAATAACCAAACCAAGGAAATATACCTGTTCTCACCATGTATACCTGTCTCCCATTGATAAGCCCTTGGCTGTGTGTACCAACTCCTGATCTGTTGCTATGCTGAAATGAACTAGATCATCACCAAAATCATCTCAATGGACTCCTGGGTCTCAGTCCTGGCAAGGAAAACATCAAGAACAAGGCTTTGACGTGAAATGAAGCTGTATAGATCCATGCTGACACCCCATTTAAAAGTAGCCCGAAATAGAAAGAGATAGGTCTGCATGCTGCATCATGGGACCCTGGTTGAAAAAATGTATATGTGATAACAGTTTAGACGAGTGAGTTTTTTAGGAGTTTTTTAAACAACAATAAAACAAGAGATTTGTAAAATAAACCGATTACAACAGCATAAATAGCACAAGAGTTTTAAATGAATTATTCAAGTCATAAATTATACAGATAGAAAAATAAAGACCAGTGCTGAATAAAAATGGAGTCATAAGATTGTATGTGTTGAAATGTTGAAGTAGATGTTTTGCAATTGTCTCTTGGTAAGTTTTAAATTATTATGGAAAAATGAGTAATTTAGATTAAGGGGAAGGGAACTCCAAATATACCCGAAAGTACAACGAGTATGTCCAAAACCCTTATCCGATGCGATTCCATGTGAGCAATATGTGGGCTGGATTGGAGTCTTTGAGACGTGTCCAACACTACACCAACAAGAGTGTAGCATGGTGGTGTCCCGAGGTCACTACCCAGTTGTTTCCACTTCCTCTGTGAACATTCCTTGCAACGGATTAAATCGAGGTGTTGGATTTTCGCCTTTGGGGGTTAATTCAAGTGTGAGACTAATTAAACTAGTCACCCACGTTGCTTTTGATGCAACCAACTGCTCGGTCAAACCGCAAGGGTGCAGAGCATACACAACAGAGTCTTGTTGATTTTAAGGTTTTTAAAGACTGTGTTTGTTTAATAAAAAGGAAAAAATAACCTCCAAGAATCTCTTTCAGTTCAAATGAACCTCAATCGGGAAAGCAAGGAGGGGTTAATTTTAAACGAGAAGTAAACAACTAACACAAGGTACTGAAAGAAACAATGGTTTTCAATTAAGCCTACCACACATCTCTTTCCCCTTTCGGGTAACTCGGGAAGTTGTGGGATTAGTATTTGTATTACTCTTGATCAAATAAAGATATGAAATGAATGCACAAATCAAAGTATACTATTCTGCAAAAGAAACTAAATAAAACAAGCAAAATATGAAAAAACTCACCGACACGGGTTCCCCTCGGGGGAATGGGGTGAGGTCTCTGAAGAGCCTAATGAAGAGATTTTATTATGCTCTGTTACAATTCTTGTTAGAAAATGCCACTTGGTTCTTATAGAAGATGAACCCAAAGGGCTTACAAAACTCTCAAAAAGTGGTTGTGGAAGAAGGGGAGACTCCTGGGGAGCTTCAGATGGCCCAAACATTAGTTTTCAAGTAGCACTTCCTCCTCTTCTTGGATGGACCTGCTAAAAACCAGCAAGCTTTTATCAGTAGAAAGTGCCCCAAAACACTTTGGAAGTGTCTTTGGACAACACAAAAATCTGTAAAAAAAATAAGTTAAAGCTATGCTAAATTGCAAAAAATAACCAAGGAAAGAATGCTTTCTTTGGGATCTTGGATTTCTTTTTGGGAAGCCAATAAGATGATGCACTTGGATGCAAAATTTTAACTTTATATGATCGAAGAAAAGACTCTTTTAAACAAGACTAAGATTTACTTTGAAATGCTTGCTAGAAGAGAACTTTCTTAAGCCAGATCTACTAAAAAGTGCTTATGCAATCTTGAAGGACTATGAGATCTAACTTTTTAAACACTTGTAAGATCTAATAAAAAATTTCAATTTGAACAATATAGATACTCATAAACAAGCAGAGTGACTAGAGGAAAAGTAGATTATGAGGGAGGAAGAGAAGTAAAGCTTGGTTTGTTGCTGGAAGAAATCCACCAAGAAAAGCCTTATCGTGCAGTGCCGAGGGACAGTGTCTTTGAAAACCTTTGTTGGAAATGGAGTGGAGTCAACCTAGATCCACATCTTCTTTGTAGTTGGCAACCTGAAACTAGATCACAATCTTGCAAACACCTCCTGAGATTTGGAATATATATATGAAAAACAAAACCAAATATAACATGCAAATAAGCTTATTTAACATGTACAACTTAGATCTTTAAACACATATGATATAGATAGAAATATGCAAGTAATCTTACTTGCTAATCTCTACTCCTATTGATTCAGCTGAATCCTTCAAGGCCAGTGCAAAGATGAAGCAAGAATTGAGAAATAGTAACAAAATTCACCACATTTGCAGCGTGATGTTGGTACTCCACACACAATAGCAGTACATAGTTTAGCCTCCAAAGCTTCTTTATTCTCAAGCAAAAGAATGAATATCACAGTATTATAATAGTAGACCAACTCTTCATCCAACTCTAACTAGTTTGAATGAGAGAAGCTGTGCTTTATTTAAATCTAGAGAGGAGGAAGTGGTTGCATCTAACACTAGCAGAGGGAGTTCAATTGATTGGAGTCTAATTGAGTTGTAGTGAGTTGATCTGAGTTGAAGTGAGTTAGAGGGGAGTGGAATTGGAGAGGCAAATGCCACCTCTCCCACCAAACTCCACCAACCCATCCATCATGTGCCAACACACACCCAAACGTTCGCTTGCTTCATGAGGTTAGCGTTTCTTCTTCCTCACTTGCGAGTTTTATTACCAACCCATAATATGGCATCAACCTCAAACACATGCGATTTCTTCACAATATATCATAACTTATCCAAGGTCTTAAACTCTTATGAAGAGGGGTCCACCCTTATGATATCGCAACGTTCACACTATGTAGGTGCTTTCTCTTAAATCGATGACGTCATCTCCTCCCATATAAATCAAAACTCACTTGAAACTATAACCAAAGTTTAAGTCTTTCACATGGAAGAGGGTCACATGCTTAATAGGGGTCCACTTGCCATGTCACCCCACTCAAACTTGTCTTTTATTTTTGACTTCTTCAACTTGTCCTTTAGTGCCAATTTGTTGCACTTTTAACATTAAAATGACGTTTTAATGCACTTTTAGAGAAATAATGCTCCACGGGATGGTTTAGTGGCCTAAAACATATGAAAAGTGGCCTCCAGGGTAAAGAGGACACTATGAGTGTGAAAACGAGCATCCCCATGCCAAAAATGGACTCTGGGCGCATCATTTATTACATTTTGAAAATTTTCAATTAAACCATTAAAAAATGGCCTAATTTTGCGGGAAAAAATATTTTCTCGGAATTGAACAAAAATCTAGGGGGACCTAGCACATATCCATACGACTCAATTCGAATGCTTAGCATGTTTACAAACATTGACACAGAAGCTCTAATAACCTCCTAAGGCCTAACCACCAAGACAGCTACCCCAACTTTGGAGTTGTGAGTGAAAAAGTCAGAAATTATTAGTCGTTTGTTCAACAACCAATAATTACTGAAGGAAAAAACACTCTAGGCTAGTCGGCTTGATGCCTAAGTCTAGGACGCTGATAGTTTTATAAAATTGACCATGCTAGCACAGTTTTTACAATTTCCCCAAGGGGGTATGAACATGTGTTCACAATTTTTTTTGAAAAATCATTTAGAAAAGGCCCAACAGACTTCTGAACTCTGATGAATGAACAAGTGTACTTGTTCTACTTTGCCGACTCACTTGCAAAATCCACCAAGTACAACTTGGTAACCAACCTTTTTTAAATAAGGTTTCTCTTTTTTCTTTTCTCCTAACAACGACACTTGATACATTGGGAACAAATTTCAAAGTGTCATTCTTGCTAGAAAATGTTCCTTTAGTTTTAAAAGCTAGTAACAACCTAAAATTTTCACTAGTTTATTGCAAGGCCTTGTATAAATTTTAACTCCCTTTCTAGAAACATAAAAGGTGTTGTTTCACCCTATTATAACTCCCAAATAAATGTGAGACAACCATTTTTGTGAGACATTAAAGATAGGGTTTTAGCATGTTATATGGGCTCTTCGCATGTTTGGACAAAATTTTGGATGGGCATTAGTTTCCCATGCCACTTCAAGCTAAACTCCCACCTTACTTTGTGGTCTTTGTTTGTTTCAACTCTATCCATCATCATAACTTATAAATTAAATCGACCAATTTTGTTTTTGGATTAAGCTTACCTTGCATATGTAGAGGGGTTTTCAAGTTTTGAAGGTTGGAAGTAAAATATTGAAACCAAAAATCTTAGAACTTGAAGAGAACTTTAAAAACTTCCTTGCATTCTCTCCCGACAAGCTCTCTCTACTGACCGAAGCTTAAAAAATTTCTTTTCCAAGCCAAAGTCTCTCCTACAAGTAGATAAATTGTTGTTGTTGTTGACGACCTCTCTCTTGTTGCTTCCCCTTCCTCTTTTGACTTGCAAAATAAATTTTAGAGCCTCAAAAGCAAGTGGGGGCTTTAGATTGACTAGTGGGCCTTTTAAAAAAAAATGAAAAGGTTTAAAAAAGATATCATGAATGTTTTTCTTATAATCCACTCTCACTTCCTGTTGCCGCCTAATTCACATTTTAAGATGCAGGAAAGTCACAACCTGCTATGTGTGTCCTTGGGGGCAAGTGAGAGCTGGGGACCACTGTCACCACAGTCCACAACTCCTCCGTTTAGGCAAGATCCCAATAGAGCCAAGGGGGGTAGTCCCTATGGGAAAACTAAGTTCCAGGTTTATTAATTAATCACTGGTTAATTAAAGGGATCGTTTAAAAAAGAAAGAGGCTAAGACCTTATATAAAACAAGACCAGTGCCTATTACAATGGAGTCTAAAGATAGATTGTGTCTTTATGAACTTTACAAATAAAATTGAGATTTTAATCTGCGATTAAACTATAGCTTCGGTGTTTAATAATGAAACATATGAATAAACAATATAATTATAAACAGTAATGAAATAAAACAAATGTATGGACAATGAAACAAATTTACAAGATGGCCTTTGATTAAAAATTAATCCAAAGGTGTGGATTAATTGAGAAGAATGGAAAGCCAAATACCTAGATCTAGTGGTGGAGATTAAACCCTAGATTTAGATCTAATCTCAACCATTTATCTTCAATAGGTTGGGGTTTGCCTCAACTATTTAATGGGGGTCTCACTCCCTCATTAGACATGATATTTC
>LPNX010542686.1:14578-52124 GCA_001517045.1 Pseudotsuga menziesii | reverse complement strand
TCAGTTTCCAGCCCTTTAAATCTCTTATTTCTGCAATATTTCACATTCAGATTTTTTATGTAAATTTGTAAATTTTGTACTAATCTTTTAACAACAATTTTTCAGTGTTTTCTGTGATTTCCAGCGAAAAATAGCTTGCTGGTTTATGACAGGTTGTGCATGAGTGAAGGAGATTTGATGCCCGAATAGGCCCAGGATCTCTTCAAACTTCAACCGTTTCAAAAGGAGTTCAAACCCTCAACCCTCTCTTTCATATTTTTCTGATTTATTGTAAACTCCAATGAGAGTCTCTTGGGGTATTCTGTAAAGTTTTATAAGCATTTGTAATCCATAAGTAGATAGATTAGGAAGTAGAGTAGGAAGTAGGATAATAATTGTTTCAAGTTTCTGTTTATGCAATTTCATTTTGTTTTAAAAGTAATCATACAACCCATTAAACCTGTGTATCCTCTATCCGCTTGTCATCTCCCTTTAGGGACTTCAAGCCGGATATGAAAAACAGGGGAAGTGGGGGCTTAGGTAATTAAAATAACTTCCTTTTTCTTGTACTACAATCAAACATTTTTATTTCCCAAGTCCAAGATCAAATACCGACACCTCCCATAAGGGATACAGCTTGGTTGATCTTGTTGATCGCTTTAAAATAAACCTTGCATGTTAATCACCCAGATAAAATTTGATCTTAAAACTTACCAACAACAACTTCCCACATCCTGCTCCTCTACTCGGTTATCACCCTCCGGGGTACTCCGAGATACGACCAGGGGACAGGGAAGTCTTAGTTTAATAGGCATCCATCTAGCCATTTTTCTGTCAACTAAAAACAGTGACCTCAGGAAGCTAGAAGGGGTAGTAGACCGTGGGTGATCTCTAGGCACTTCGACGTCCTCCTTGTTGAGCACCGGGGCATTGGGGATTGACCTGTGAGCTACGGGTGGGCTTTGTTCCCACTTTGTTGAGCGCAACAGCATTCCTTCTTTGACTGGAGAAGTTCTAGATCGGGGTAGTCACACCACTGATTCTAAAACTTAAATCCAAGAAGAAAAACTTTAATAAATTTAACTAAAATAAACCAAGAGACATTGCAAAATCGGTTTCACAACACTCTTTTATTTCAAGCACTCTTTCACTCCAACATTGCACTACAATTTTACTTCCAGCACTTTACGTTTTAGTTACATTTATTTTCAGTTTTGCAATCGTTGTGTGGTGAATGCTTATTTGCTTAAAGTCTCTCCCTTATTTAATTTACAGTTGGTTCAATCATTTTCACTCAAAGCACTTCTCTACCATATTGGAAATCTTGTTCACATTGTATACATTGATAAACCATCTGTACATTGCTTAGATACCTTGATTTGTTATCGTTTGTAACTTGTAATATTTTGATTCCATTTAATCTAGGCACTGGTCTTGTAATTTTGTAGTCTTAGTAAAAGATCCCTTTAACTAATAGTTAATAAATCTGGAACTTATTTTCCTATAGGGACTACCCCCTTGGCTCTATTGGGATCTAGCCTAAACGGAGGAGTTGTGGACTGTGGTGACAGTGGTTCCCAGCTCTAACTTGCCCCCAAGGACACACAAAGCGGGTTGGAGACTTCCCCGTGTCTTAAAGTGTGTATTAGGCGGCAACACTTCCCATGGGGGTTGACAAGTGTCTTGATGTCCCTTGTGATAGGGGATGTTACCAAGACGTTTCCTTTGGATAGTGATAGCTTGGAAATGTCCTCGAGCCATCCCTTACATTTCGGGGATGGTAGAGGCCTCTGTTTCGAGGATAAAGATAATTTAGGGGATGCATCCCCATGTGTTGGGGATGCATCCACTACACCGAGGAACACATCTTGTGGAACATAGCACAAAGAAAAGACTTTTGAGAACTTAGGGGAATGCAAATTTTCTAGAGTATTCTGGGAATGGGTTACCAACTTACTACTGAGCATGTCATTTTCTTTGTCAGTGCTGTACATTGGAAAGGGGTTATTTTGGGTATAGATGGAAAGATAGATTGTCTAGTTGAGGTATGCAAACCACCATAAAAGTGAGAAACAATGGAAAAGGTGATGTCGGGAAACCTTCCATACTAATTCACATGACATGAAGACACAAGGATATGAGTATTCGATACAAGGCACGTCCACTTAAGAAACAGGACATAGGGGACACTTTATATATATATATATAATTACTAATTTGTATATCTATATATATAATTACAGATTAGTAATTACAAATACAAAAATGAATTATAGACAAAGATCTAAATTTTTTAGAAACTAGAAGTCTAGAACATTTGCAAAATATTGACACAAGTTTACAACTAGTTACTACATTAATGATGATCAATGACACAAGAAATTTGAATATTCAATACACATATTCCATAAACTAGAAATTTAGAAGATTGAACCATAAAATGCAAATTTTCTCATTAAGTCATCAAACTCAAAATGTATTACATAGATATTGAGTCATCGATACTATAGGTGGGAATGCTAATGGAAAATACAAAATAGGGTAGCTACTAGAATCGTAGATGGAAGAATCTCATAGCTTGTCATTGTCAGTAGTCCTCCATGTCAGAATCATCAAAATCACCACCACTGCCATTGCTCTTCCTCTATCCTCATCCTCCTCTATATCCAATCCAAGATCTGCATCTACTGGTGTGGAGGATGAACCCTCAAGAGGATCACCATTTTCAAAACTGATTGGCTCTAGCATTGGTTTTTTAAGATCCAAGTTGGCTAATGCAAACTGAACGCTGCTATCCAAATCCATATCATCAGGAAACACATCCCACATCTTTTTTCTCCCCTTCAACTGCTCCTCCCTTTGCTTATAAATAAGACAGAGGTTGGAGTGCACTTACACCACTATCTCTATTCTAGACTGCTCAAGCCCGCCCTTCTTCAAACTATACGAATTCCCATATGTGCTCCAATTCTTCTTGCAACAAGAGGATGAAGTAACTTAAGAGAGGAGCCTCATGGCTAATTGCTGTAGAATAGGGCACACTACCCCATGAGTTTCCCACCAAGCTTAGGGCTTCTTAAATCCCTTGTCTCCCAACACATCATAGCCTCCAAATCTTCCACTATCGGTGGAAAACTCTACAAAACCATCCTTCACCTCATCAATGGATGCTCTATATTGATATATCCTTCTAAATGCTTCCTTTCTCCCTTGATAAATCTCCCCATTCATGTGAGGAGGGAATCTACATGGAGGCCCACCATTGAGCTAGTCACCACTGTAGTACCTGGGATTCAATGAGTGAGCCAAACAATGCAAAGTTGTGCAATTCTTTTTGCGCCTCATGATAAGAATGTCCTATATGGTGGTGAACAACATATCTGTTGATGTTCCATACCTAGGGCACTCATTTTGTACAATAACAATCTTCACATACCCAATCATGGCATCCCACCGCCTATAAACATCTCTTAAGATGGGATGGTCCATGTTTGGAAACCACAACAATGAAATGGTAAGGTCCATGATCTTAATGGTAAGATAGACCCTCTCCCACCAATCATCATCTAAAACTATATCCTAGACTTTTTTTGAAGCAATTTGATTTGTATTTCTCCAAAAATACCAAAACTCTGAAATAACGATGCCCCCAAGAGTGGTCTTGACCTTCCTCAACCTCTTAAGCATGATGAATGAGGGGGCAAACTAAGTATTTGCAATCTTAAAAAATGATAGATGTGTGTACTCTTTATAGATTGTGAGGGCATTGGTGTGGCTTTGCACACTTTCCATTAATGTCACATCTAAATCAATAGATCTAAGTGCTAAATTCAAATAATGAACAATACAAGGTGACCAAAATATTTGTGGATATTTAGCT
This sequence comes from Pseudotsuga menziesii, assembly GCA_001517045.1. Taxonomy (NCBI): domain Eukaryota; kingdom Viridiplantae; phylum Streptophyta; class Pinopsida; order Pinales; family Pinaceae; genus Pseudotsuga; species Pseudotsuga menziesii. Next base: position 48,265 of record LPNX010542686.1, on the reverse strand, counting down.
TCCACAAGCATGCTAGCAACCTTGCAAACAAGAGAATTATTAGTGATAATTTTCACACAAGAATCAACACCTACATCTTCAATAACTTGAATGAACAACTCACCCGTACCTTGTGAATCCTTTTATTTTCCAAGAACATCCACCGCTTTCAATAAGACTGGTCCATTTTGGGAAGACACTGCAAAATTGATGAATGGATGGAATGATGCATCCATCCATTCATCAGAAATGATATTGACACCGGATGAGGGCCATGAGGATTTGATAGGTTTTGGGATTTTATCCACCTCCTTCTTTTCCTTTACCAACAATGTGGTTCTAAGCTTCTCTGAACTGGAAGGCACATACCTGGTTGGAATCTATTCAACTAAAACTTGACACATCTCAATAAACAAAGGAGACCGTGCAATATTAAATGAAATGAAGTTGACATAGAAAAATCATACTTTTCTTCTTGAAAGATCTTGTCCATTGGACCACCACTTGGAGTTGGCCTCTTTCTTGCTAGTTGAATTGCAGGCCCACTCCCATATTTGCTAGATGGCTTCCTTAAGAATGGAATAAGGTCCTCGATTTTGTGTTTCCTACTTGTTGCTGCCACCTTCCCCAAGCCTATGTCATCCTCTCTTTCCATCTCTTTTTGTTGGGTAGTGTTGTTGTCTAATCCGCACCTGGGAAATGTGAGAAAAATCTTAACTCACTTGGTGCAACCTTGGGGGCAAGTTTAGGTTGGGTGAAACTATTACAACAACACTCAACCTCCCTGTTTAGGCTAGCTCCTAAACAAAGCCAAGGGGGTGGTCTCTAATAAAATAATCTAAGGGTGAGTAAGGTATAGGAGTTATATGTACAACCAACCACTTAGGAAATAAAACATGTAAAGTAGATCTATTCTAGATAAGAAATAACACAAGAACTTAGATCTACAACTTCACAAGCATATAAGATTCCCTGAAAGTAAGATATTCAAAAGGCCAGTGTCTAAATAGATCAACGCTACAAAGATAATTGATGAAAATGAAGTTTAGATCTATATTATTATGAAAATATTAATGTATGTAACTTTGAAATACCAGTATTGCTTGTATTTTTATACTTGAAAGATGCCAAATGAAATATATGCTTTGTAGTTCCTTTTAGTTGATTATATTGTAGATGATGAAAGTCTCAAACTAGATTGTTGGTGTCCACAAAAGGGATGGACAAAAAAGTAGAAAAGTCTAATCTAGGAATGTGTTGCCAACATTTTTGTACCATAGTTGGGTTACCTGAGGAGCTGCCGGTTGTCAAACATGACCAATGTTTGATTCCAGTGTATCAGTTGATCCGTCTTTGTGTTTAGCCAGTTTTTTATTTGAGTAATTTTGAACATGGCCCCGCGGGGTTTGTAATAAAATGTGCTAGTAGGGTGTTTTGAGTGGTTCGGTTTCCTAAGACGTAGAATTTCAACTAAGGTATTTCAGGGAGTTTTTTGCCTTTGACAATTATGCTTTGCCTATAGCCGAGTATAATTGACGAGGTTTTCTCCTGCTTCCTCCAAAGCTAGAATGCCTGATTTTGAATTTTGGGCCTTGGGGGGTTATTAGAGCCCAACTAAGTGTATATAAACCTACTAGGAATTATTAGAATAGAGCATGGTCATGTCCTAAGTCACTAGGACCATCAAAAAAAAATTCTGAAAAATTTCTACCGGACGCGTCAAAAAATTATTTTTAATTTTTTTAAATTTTTTAAATTATTTCCTAAGTTTATTAATTAATTTTTCCATAAATTAAATGGAAAAATCCTGTTTGTAATAAGTTAGTCATCCGGACCCCGAATTCAGTGATTGAAGGCTCTAACCTTAAGTCAAAAATCATTCTTGATTAGCCAGCCAGTTAGATCCAACTTTCAGATCATCATTCGGCCACATAACGCATATTTTCTCGAAAAAGTCATTTTTGGGGAAAAAATTGATTATTTATTAAAAAATGATTATTTTGGAGAAAATCCAAAACTCTCAAAATTAATTCAAATTTAGTGAAATGAAATGCAGAGTGACATGTCAATGGGCATTTATGATGATTGGAGTTATCATAACTCAGCTTCAGTCAGCATTCAGTGAGCAATAAAGATATATTCAGTTAATGGTCTTGTCATCTCCAGTTAAACTCCTGAAATGGATGAGATGGAGAGAACTCATTGGTTTGATGATTTGATCGAGGCAGGGACTGATGTTTACATTATGATCTATTGGCAGTGGCTCCTTCAGACCTAGGTGTGGCTCCTCCTTACCTAGCTCACGCCTTCCTTAGCTTGCTCACGCCCTCTCCTCATGCTCACGCCTCTCTCTCTCCACAGGGGTGTCATCACACGTGTGGGCTCATTCTGGGCTTGGTTTTCAGTGTTTAGGGTTGGAGTGGGGGCGCCTTGCCTAGGTGGAGGCCTCCCCTCACTCTTAGCTCATCTTCTTCAGGTCTGGGCTTTCAGTGGTGTGCCGAGCTGGTTAGGTCTGGTTTTCTGGTTTTAGGGTTTTTGTTCTTCTCTCATTGTATAAATAGAGGCTTCTTTAGCTCTATGGGGATGGATCTTTGATTGTAAACTTACTACGTAAGAATTTGTAATTGCTTATGCTCATATTTGGAATAAAATCAAGGCTTTGGAGGTCCATGCAGCTCAGTACTTGTGGTGAATGAATTTTGTGAGGTGATTTCTGTCCATCTATTTCATTTTAAATGCTCATATATGATCTGATCAATTAGTTTTAGAAGTCTACTGTTTAGAACATAAAATCTTCCATTTACATTTGATAAGTTGGTTGATTATACTATTTTATTTAAGATTTCATGAGCAAGACATATTCAGTTATATTAATGTTGATGAATCTTCATATTTTTTAGCATGCTAGTTGATTGATCTCACTAGGTTTTTTGAAGTGTTTTGATCTTGGACAGGATCTACCGTCTTGGAGAAGGGTGTGAGCTCGATTGCATCTAGCTCATTTTCAAGATCACAAGTTTTTCTTTTAACACTGGTTTCTCTGCAGGATCTACAATAACTTGGATTTTTCCAAGAAGGAGGCTTTAGGAGTCGTTGTTTGCTTCAAGTTCCATCTCATAAAATCTTCTTTAAGTTTGTATTTTGGTTACCGGTTACTTAGGAAGCCCTGGTTTACCTCTTTCCATCCTTTAGCTTCCCTTTCATTGCCTTATTTGACTTGCTTTTCCTCCTTCCTCTTTGCTGCCCTCCTTTCCTTTGTCTTCACTTAGTTCGCTGCCCTCTTTTTTACTATTTTTCAGCCCTCTTTTTCATCCTTTGGACAGCCCTCTTTTTACCTCTTTCTTGCTTTAGGACAGCCTTCTTTCTTACTGTTTTACAGCCCTCTTTTTGTCTTTGGACAACCCTCTTTTTCACCTTTTCTCTCTTGCTTTCCTTAGTCTTTCTCCTCTCTCTTTCCTCATCTTTCACCGTTGGTTTTTAACCCCTTTTTGAGAGTTTAGTTGTAGTTTTATGTCTTAAATTTTTGGTTAACATATAATGTTTGAATTGTTTAAAGCTCTTACTTGCAGAAAGAATCGAGAAAAGCCCAAAGGCTAAAAGCAAGCAAGAAGCAAAAAAGACAAATTTTCCCCCTTCTTTCCATCCCTTTCTCTCCCTGTTCTTTTAGGAAAAGGCAAAAGCAAAGTAATAAAAAATTGTAAAAAAATTAATAAAAAGCGAGTGGGATTACGGCTCCCACACCCCTCTTCCCCCATTTGGAGAAAGCCTGTATCATCCCATTGTCATGTTTTTTCATTTTTGTTTAATAAGCTGCTAATGGTAGAGTAGGATAGGATAATTGCATAATCGTAAGTAAAGTAGTTCATGTTTGATTAATTTATTATGTTTTGAAAATGAAGTAAAAATGATGATTTTATTGTTTACTTAGACATTGCATAATTTCTTTTCTGTATACTTACCCCCTTGTTTTTTTGATTAGGGCCCTAAAAAGCTTGAAAGATACTCTTGGGTAGTTAGATTTTTTTTTATGTTTTTTTATCTCTTTCAAGTTTAACGAATTAATTAAGTCTCTTGAACTTGCAGTAACACAAGTCAAGAGCACTCTCTATCGGAGAGCATACTTAGTACTGCATACCCTTGCATTAGGCATCTTAGATTAGTTAAGTCTCTTGAACGAGTGTCATAAGACGGAGTCAAGAGCGCTCTCTGTCGGAGAGTCCTAATTAATTGCTTTAATAAAATTTGCAACACACACCTCCTAATTAACTAACTTCGTTCTCTCCTTGCCAGAGTATGCTTTGACCGACCTCAAAATCGAAGTACCCAGAAACGGCACTAGATCTCTAATCTTGCAATAATAACTTAATAAAATTTAAAACGGTGTAACCAATGCAACGGCGTTGTAGGGAATTTTCTAAAGTACTTCCTAGTAGAGGCGTCGGAACCCCGCTGTCTAAGCTTCTCAGCTAGCTGGTCAATCTCTGCGATACTAGCCTGGGATACTAGGCGGACCTGACATGTCTTCAACGGAGTGAACTTGGAATATTCACGCGGTTTTTTGACAAACCTTCATTGACACCCTAATCAAGAGCACATAAAATTCCTAGTAGAGGCGTCGAAACCCTGCTGTCTAAGCTTCTCAGCTAGCTGGTCAATCTCTGCGATACTAGCCTGGGATACTGGGCGAGTCTGTCATGTCTTCAACGGAGTGAACTTGGAAGATTCAGCCGGTTTTTTGACAAACCTTTGTAGACACCCTAATCAAGAGCACATAAAATTCTTAAAACCTACTAAGAGCACTCGCACAACCTAATATTCACTAGTGTTTTGATCTTGGACAGGATCTACCATCTTGGAGAAGGCTGTGAGCTCGATTGCATCTAGCTCATCTTCAAGATCACAAGTTTTTCTTTGAACACTGGTTTCTCTGCAGGATCTACAATAACTTAGATTTTTCCAAGGAGGAGGCTTTAGGAGTCGTTGTTTGCTTCAAGTTCCATCTCATAAAATCTTCTTTAAGTTTGTATTTTGGTTACTGGTTACTTAGGAAGCCCTGGCTTACTTCTTTCCATCCTTTAGCTTCCCTTTCATTGCCTTATTTGACTTGCTTTTCCTCCTTCCTCTTTGCTGCCCTCTTTTCCTTTGTCTTCACTTAGTTTGCTGCTCTCTTTTTTACTATTTTTCAGCCCTCTTTTTCACCCTTTGGACAACCCTCTTTTTACCTCTTTCTTGCTTTAGGACAGCACTCTTTCTTACTGTTTTACAGCCCTCTTTTTGCCTTTTGACAACCCTCTTTTTTACCTTTTCTCTCTCCCTCTTTCCTTAGTCTTTCTCCTCTCTCTTTCCTCATCTTTCACCGTTGGTTTTTAACCCCTCTTTGGGAGTTTAGTTGTAGTTTTATGTCTTAAATTTTTGGTTAACATATAATGTTTGAATTGTTTAAAGCTCTTACTTGTAGGAAGAATTGAGAAAAGCCCAAAGGCTAAAAGCAAGCAAGAAGCAAAAAAGACAAATTTTCCCCCTTCTTTCCATCCCTTTCTCTCCCTGTTCTTTTAGGAAAAGGAAGAAACAAAGTAATAAAAAATTGTAAAAAAATTAATAAAAAGCGAGTGGGATTATGGCTCCCACACCCCTCTTCCCCCATTTGGGTAAAGCCTGTATCGTCCCATTGTCATGCTTTTTCATTTTTGTGTAATAAGCTGCTAATGGTAGAGTAGGATAGGATAATTGCATAATCGTAAGTAAAGTAGTTCATGTTTGATTGATTTATTATGTTTTGAAAATGAAGTAAAAATGATGATTTTATTGTTTACTTAGACATTGCATAATTTCTTTTCTTTATACTTACCCCCTTGCTTTTTCGATTAGGGCCCTAAAAAGCTTGAAAGAGACTCTTGGGTAGTTAGATTTTTTTAATGTTTTTTTATGTCTTTCAAGTTTAACGAATTAATTAAGTCTCTTGAACTTGCAGTAACACAAGTCAAGAGCACTCTCTATCGGAGAGCATACTTAGTACTGCATACCCCTGCATTAGGCATCTTAGATTAGTTAAGTGTCTTGAACCAGTGTCATAAGACGGGGTCAAGAGCGCTCTCTGTCAGAGACTCCTAATTAATTGCTTTAATAAAATTTGCAACACACAGCCCCTAATTAACTAACTTCGTTCTCTCCTTGCCAGAGTATGCTCTGACCGACCTCAAAATCGGAGTACCCAGAAACGGCATTGGATCTCTAATCTTTCAAGAGTAACTTAATAAAATTTAAAACCCTGTAACCAATGCAACGACGTTGTAGGGAATTTTCTAAAGTACTTCCTAGTAGAGGCGTCGGAACCCCGTTGTCTAAGCTTCTCAGCTAGCTGGTCAATCTCTGCGATACTAGCCTGGGATACTGGGCGGGCCTGACATGTCTTCAACGGAGTGAACTTGGAATATTCACCCGGTTTTTTGACAAAACTTTGTTGACACCCTAATCAAGAGCACATAAAATTCCTAGTAGAGGCGTCGAAACCCCGCTGTCTAAGCTTCTCAGCTAGCTGGTCAATCTCTGCGAAACTAGCCTGGGATACTGGGCGGGCCTGACATGTCTTCAACGGAGTGAACTTGGAATATTCACCCGGTTTTTTTACAAACCTTCATTGACACCCTAATCAAGAGCACATAAAATTCTTAAAACCTACTAAGAGCACTCGCACAACCTAATATTCATTAGTGTTTTGATCTTGGACAGGATCTACCATCTTGGAGAAGGGTGTGAGCTCGATTGCATCTAACTCATCTTCAAGATCACAAGTTTTTCTTTTAACACTGGTTTCTTTGCAGGATCTACCATAACTTGGATTTTTCCAAGAAGGAGGCTTTAGGAGTCGTTATTTGCTTCAAGTTCCATCTCATAAAATCTTCTTTAAGTTTGTATTTTGGTTACTGGTTACTTAGGAAGCCCTGGCTTACCTCTTTCCATCCTTTAGCTTCCCTTTCATTGCCTTATTTGACTTGCTTTTCCTCCTTCCTCTTTGCTGCCCTCTTTTCCTTTGTCTTCACTTAGTTCGTTGCCCTCTTTTTTAGTATTTTTCAGCCCTCTTTTTCACCCTTTGGACAGCCCTCTTTTTGCCTTTGGACAACCCTCTTTTTCACCTTTTCTCTCTCTCTTTCCTTAGTCTTTCTCCTCTCTCTTTCCTCATCTTTCACCGTTGGTTTTTAACCCCTCTTTGAGAGTTTAGTTGTAGTTTTATGTCTTAAATTTTTTGTTAACATATAATGTTTGAATTGTTTAAAGCTCTTACTTGCAGGAAGAATCGAGAAAAGCCCAAAGGCTAAAAGTAAGCAAAAAGCAAAAAAGACAAATTTTTCCCCTTCTTTCCATCCCTTTCTCTCCCTGTTCTTTTAGGAAAAGGCAAAAGCAAAGTAATAAAAAATTGTAAAAAAATTAATAAAAAGCGAGTGGGATTACGGCTCCCACACCCCTCTTCCCCCATTTGGGGAAAGCCTGTATCGCCCCATTGTCATGCTTTTTTATTTTTGTTTAATAAGCTGCTAATGGTAGAGTAGGATAGGATAATTGCATAATCGTAAGTAAAGTAGTTCATGTTTGATTAATTTATTATGTTTTGAAAATGAAGTAAAAATGATGATTTTATTGTTTACTTAGACATTGCATAATTTCTTTTCTGTATACTTACCCCCTTGCTTTTTCGATTAGGGCCCTAAAAAGCTTGAAAGAGACTCTTGGGTAGTTAGATTTTTTTTATGTTTTTTTATCTCTTTCAAGTTTAACGAATTAATTAAGTCTCTTGAACTTGCAGTAACACAAGTCAAGAGCACTCTCTATCGGAGAGCATACTTAGTACTGCATACCCCTGCATTAGGCATCTTAGATTAGTTAAGTCTCTTGAACAACTGTCATAAGACGGGGTCAAGAGCGCTCTCTGTCGGAGAGTCCTAATTAATTGTTTTAATAAAATTTGCAACACACACCCCCTAATTAACTAACTTCGTTCTCTCCTTGCCTGAGTATGCTGTGACCGACCTCAAAATCGGAGTACCCAGAAACAGCATTGGATCTCTAATCTTGCAAGAATAACTTAATAAAATTTAAAACCCTGTAACCAATGCAACGGCGTTGTAGGGAATTTTCTAAAGTACTTCCTAGTAGAGGTGTCGAAACCCCGCTGTCTAAGCTTCTCAGCTAGCTGGTCAATCTCTGCGATACTAGCCTGGGATACTGGGTGGGCTTGACGTGTCTTCAACGGAGTGAACTTGGAATATTCACCCGGTTTTTTGACAAACCTTCATTGACACCCTAATCAAGAGCACATAAAATTCCTAGTAGAGGCGTCGAAACCCTGCTGTCTAAGCTTCTCAGCTAGCTGGTCAATCTCTGCAATACTAGCCTGGGATACTGGGCGGTCCTGACATGTCTTAAACGGAGTGAACTTGTAATATTCACCTAGTTTTTTGACAAACCTTCGTTGACACCCTAATCAAGAGCACATAAAATTCTTAAAACCTACTAAGAGCACTCGCACAACCTAATATTCACTAGTGTTTTGATCTTGGACAGGATCTACCATCTTGGAGAAGGGTGTGAGCTCGATTGCATCTAGCTCATCGTCAAGATCACAAGTTTTTCTTTTAACACTGGTTTCTCTGCAGGATCTACAATATCTTGGATTTTTCCAAGAAGGAGGCTTTAGGAGTCGTTGTTTGCTTCAAGTTCCATCTCATAAAATCTTCTTTAAGTTTGTATTTTGGTTACCGGTTACTTAGGAAGCCCTGGCTTACCTCTTTCCATCCTTTAGCTTCCCTTTCATTGCCTTATTTGACTTGCTTTTCCTCCTTCCTCTTTGCTGCCCTCTTTTCCTTTGTCTTCACTTAGTTCACTGCCCTCTTTTTTACTATTTTTCAGCCCTCTTTTTCACCCTTTGGACAGCCCTCTTTTTACGTCTTTCTTGCTTTAAGACAGCCCTCTTTCTTACTGTTTTACAGCCCTCTTTTTGCCTTTGGACAACCCTCTTTTTCACCTTTTCTCTCTCTCTTTCCTTAGTCTTTCTCCTCTCTCTTTCCTCATCTTTCACCGTTGGTTTTTAACCCCTTTTTGAGAGTTTAGTTGTAGTTTTATGTCTTAAATTTTTGGTTAACATATAATGTTTGAATTGTTTAAAGCTCTTACTTGCAGGAAGAATCGAGAAAAGCCCAAAGGCTAAAAGCAAGCAAGAAGCAAAAAAGACAAATTTTCCCCTTCTTTCCATCCCTTTCTCTCCCTGTTCTTTTAGGAAAAGGCAAAAGCAAAGCAATAAAAAATTGTAAAAAAATTAATAAAAAGCGAGTGGGATTACGGCTCCCACACCCCTCTTCCCCCATTTGGGGAAAGCCTGTATCGTCCCATTGTCATGCTTTTTCATTTTTGTTTAATAAGCTGCTAATGGTAGAGTAGGATAGGATAATTGCATAATCGTAAGTAAAGTAGTTCATGTTTGATTAATTTATTATGTTTTGAAAATGAAGTAAAAATGATGATTTTATTGGTTACTTAAACATTGCATAATTTCTTTTCTGTATACTTACCCCTTTGCTTTTTCGATTAGGGCCCTAAAACGCTTGAAAGAGACTCTTGGGTAGTTAGATTTTTTTTATGTTTGTTTATCTCTTTCAAGTTTAACGAATTAATTATGTCTCTTGAACTTGCAGTAACACAAGTCAAGAGCACTCTCTATCGGAGAGCATACTTAGTACTGCATACCCCTGCATTAGGCATCTTAGATTAGTTAAGTCTCTTGAACCAGTGTCATAAGACGGGGTCAAGAGCGCTCTTTGTCGGAGAGTCCTAATTAATTGCTCTAATAAAATTTGCAACACACACCCCCTAATTAACTAACTTCGTTCTCTCCTTGCCAGAGTATGCTCTGACCGACCTCAAAATTGGAGTACCCAGAAACGGCACTGGATCTCTAATCTTGCAAGAATAACTTAATAAAATTTAAAACCCCGTAACCAATGCAACGACGTTGTAGGGAATTTTCTAAAGTACTTCCTAGTAGAGGCGTCGGAACCCCGCTGTCTAAGCTTCTTAGCTAGCTGGTCAATCTCTGCGATACTAGCCTGGGATACTAGGCGGGGCTGACATGTCTTCAATGGAGTGAACTTGGAATATTCACGCGGTTTTTTGACAAACCTTCGTTGACACCCTAATCAAGAGCACATAAAATTCCTAGTAGAGGCGTCGAAACCCCGCTGTCTAAGCTTCTCAGCGAGCTGGTCAATCTCTGCGATACTAGCCTGGGATACTGGGCGGGCCTGACATGTCTTCAACGGAGTGAACTTGGAATATTCACCCGGTTTTTTGACAAACCTTCGTTGACACCCTAATCAAGAGCACATAAAATTCTTAAAACCTACTAAGAGCACTCGCACAACCTAATATTCACTAGTGTTTTGATCTTGGACAGGATCTACCATCTTGGAGAAGGGTGTGAGCTCGATTGCATCTAGCTCATCGTCAAGATCACAAGTTTTTCTTTTAACACTGGTTTCTCTGCAGGATCTACAATATCTTGGATTTTTCCAAGAAGGAGGCTTTAGGAGTCGTTGTTTGCTTCAAGTTCCATCTCATAAAATCTTCTTTAAGTTTGTATTTTGGTTACCGGTTACTTAGGAAGCCCTGGCTTACCTCTTTCCATCCTTTAGCTTCCCTTTCATTGCCTTATTTGACTTGCTTTTCCTCCTTCCTCTTTGTTGCCCTCTTTTCCTTTGTCTTCACTTAGTTCGCTGCCCTCTTTTTTACTATTTTTCACCCTTTAGACAGCCCTGTTTTTACCTCTTTCTTGATTTAGGACAGCCCTCTTTCTTACTGTTTTACAACCCTCTTTTTGCCTTTGGACAACCCTCTTTTTCACTTTTTCTCTCTCTCGTTCCTTAGTATTTCTCCTCTCCCTTTCCTCATCTTTCACCGTTGGTTTTTAACCCCTCTTTGAGAGTTTAGTTGTAGTTTTATGTCTTAAATTTTTGGTTAACATATAATGTTTGAATTGTTTAAAGCTCTTACTTGCAGGAAGAATCAAGAAAAGCCCAAAGGCTAAAAGCAAGCAAGAAGCAAAAAAGACAAATTTCCCCCCTTCTTTCCATCCCTTTCTCTCCCTGTTTTTTTAGGAAAAGGCAAAAGCAAAGTAATAAAAAATTGTAAAAAAATTAATAAAAAGCGAGTGGGATTACGGCTCCCACACCCCTCTTCCCCCATTTGGGGAAAGCCTGTATCGTCCCATTGTCATGCTTTTTCATTTTTGTTTAATAAGCTGCTAATGGTAGAGTAGGATAGGATAATTGCATAATCGTAAGTAAAGTAGTTCATGTTTGATTAATTTATTATGTTTTGAAAATGAAGTAAAAATGATGATTTTATTGTTTACTTAGACATTGCATAATTTCTTTTCTGTATATTTACCCCCTTGCTTTTTCTCTTAGGGCCCTTAAAAGCTTGAAAGAGACTCTTGGGTAGTTAGATTTTTTTATATGTTTTTTTATCTCTTTCAAGTTTAACGAATTAATTAAGTCTCTTGAACTTGCAGTAACACAAGTCAAGAGCACTCTCTATCGGAGAGCATACTTAGTACTGCATACCCCTGCATTAGGCATCTTAGATTAGTTAAGTCTCTTGAACCACTGTCATAAGACAGGGTCAAGAGCGCCCTCTGTCAGAGAGTCCTAATTAATTGCTTTAATAAAATTTGCAACACACACCCCCTAATTAACTAACTTTGTTCTCTCCTTTCCAGAGTATGCTCTGACCGACCTCAAAATCGGAGTACCCAGAAACGGCACTGGATCTCTAATCTTGCAAGAATAACTTAATAAAATTTAAAACCCCGTAACCAATGCAACAGCGTTGTAGGGAATTTTCTAAAGTACTTCCTAGTAGAGGCGTCGGAACCCCACTGTCTAAGCTTCTCAGCTAGCTGGTCAATCTCTACGATACTAGCCTAGGATACTGGGTGGGCCTGACATGTCTTCAACGGAGTGAACTTGGAATATTCACCCAGTTTTTTGACAAACCTTCGTTGACACCCTAATCAAGAGCACATAAAATTCCTAGTAGAGGCGTCGAAACCCCGCTGTCTAAGCTTCTCAGCTAGCTGGTCAATCTCTGCGATACTAGCCTGGGATACTGGGCGAGCCTGACATGTCTTCAATGGAGTGAATTTGGAATATTCACCCGGTTTTTTGACAAACCTTCGTTGACACCCTAATCAAGAGCACATAAAATTCTTAAAACCTACTAAGAGCACTCGCACAACCTAATATTCACTAGTTTGATTTCTAGACTTGTTATTTAATTCTTTGCGCACTTCAGTATTATTGACTCCATAAGGCACTGGTCCTTTTTTTTATCTGCATAATTAGTTTATTTTGATCAGTTGTCTGTGGCCTGTTTTAATTTCTACTTGTGGATGCATAATTAACTAAGTCTGGAATCATTCTTATCTTTTAATCTCTTGCTAGCAATGTGGATTGCTTTTGATTTATGTGTCATAATCATAATAAATAAACACCTCTAATCACAATAACTCCTAAACAACACCCATCCGCATCCGCAACCAATTAAAACACTTTAACCACATTGAGCCTTATAAAACTCTTTGTTAGGGACTACCCCCCTTGGCTTCATTAGGAGTTAGCCTAAACGGAGGAGCTAGGAGTAGGTGACAGTACCTAGCTCTGTGCTTGCCCCCAAGGTTACACCTCTCCCACTTTCCTAAGTGAGGAGACAACTTTCATTAGATTTCTGCTGCTGGTGTGCAATCGGCGGACAACAGAATGTAAAATGATTAGTGATTAATCTAGGAATGTAAAGCGATTAGTGATTAATCTAGAAATATAAAAGTGATAAGTGATTAATCTAGAAATATGTAAAGCGATTAAATAAGGAGGGGACAAAAATAAATTGATTGGGACAAAATTCAATCAAATGCAACACCTCATCACAAGCGTGGAGCTCAATGAGGGTGCTTTAGTGAAAGGGAATATTCCCTTTCACCTACCTCCTAAAATTACTCAGACTGGTCTAGAACATGCAAAAATCATGGAATTTTGTCTCTAAGGGGTGTGCTAGGCTAAATGAGGGGGTCTAAAGGGGTGTATGATGTGCATTAAGGTGTTTGACACCCTTTTTGACCATAAAACTCAACATTATTACTATTTGACCCCCAAGGGACCTAAATTAACCACTAAAATACAAAAAACATGGTGACACAAGTAATATATGACACAAACACTAAGGACTAAGAAGACTAGTCTATGTCAGATTTAGTAAGGATGCTCATGGCTTTGGAGGCATGATTGAGTGAAAAAACTTCGACAATATAGATCACTGGGATCTATATTTATGTAAGTAAAAAAAACACTCTAGAGCACCTTTTACTATAACTGTCATAGTTGGGATAGACCTTTTACACATATAATATGGGTGTCATATTACTTTACAATCATCATCTTTTGACCATGGGCAAAAGAGATGCAGAAAATGTAGTAGAAGAAGAAGGAGAAGAAGAAGAGTAATGCTCGCGAAGGCCTTGGCACTACCAGTCTTTAGGTGATCATCTTCGTCTTTAGTCTTTGTGATCATATTAGTGGTAATAGGTAGCATTCACTGCTTTTACATGCTCCAAGTCCACAAGGAAGGTCATTAAGTCGGAAGTAGTTGCTCATGTATTCAATATTGCAGTAATCACATGTCCAAAGACAATTTCATCCCCCACCAAGCTTTTCCCTAGCCCTTGTTTCCTTGTTACATACTTCCATAGTGGATATTTTTTTCTTGAGCTTGTTCTCTTGCTACAGCAGGGTTATTTGCAGCATTGTAAGCTGCACCTGCAGCTTCACTTGCAGAAGATGGAGCACTAGCATAGATTGGTGAACTTGAAGGCAGGGGGACAACACCAACAGGGGCATTCCTCCCTTTCCTTTGACCTTTGGAAGCTTCCCTTGATGCATGAACCATGATTTCATGGAATGAATCAAGAAAAACACTGCTGTTGGAGAAATGACAAACCTGGCTTGCTAATCCTTGACCTCCAAGCACTTAGAAGCCCTTCAAATCTGTATTTTATCCGTCACCTGCTCAGTGCTAGACAGTGAGAGCCTTTTGCCTTGAACTGAAAGTGAGGAAACGGAAGCAAAATTGTGTTTTTATAAGTGTGCAGGGTCTTTTTGTGGGCACGTGTTGGACAAGTGTTCGGCACACAGGATATGGACACGGGGTCCCTCCTGGACATGTCATGTTCCTTAGCTTCAATGGGTATGCCCCTCCCTTACCCTTTCAATCAGGTGAGATTACTGATTTTAGATTAGGGTTGGAAGTCCAGTTTTCAGTCAGCATCTGCATTTTTATAAAGGATGTTGACTCTCTTGAGATTGGGGTCAATGAGGATTTGCTGGCACTTCTTGCCTATCTAGGGTGGGGTAGTCTGTATAATCACAGCTTGGCTCAATGATGTATATGTTTAGATGCAACAGTTATTTTTCAGTAATGTAACATAAGGTGCATTTTCTAAAGAAATAAAGAAATCTCTTTCAACGGTTTTTTATCTTTTTGTTTACAATTAACTTTTTGAAGAACATTCCTAGAACACTGATGATCCTTATTTGCTATTTTCTGCAGTCTGAAATTGTTGCATTTGAAATGATGGCTGGTTCTACTGGGGCAAGCTTTGTTCCAGGAACAGTAGCAGGTGCTATGGGTGCTGCAGCCTTGAGTGGGTCAGGGATTGGAGCTGCTGGAGCTGTTTCTGCCTCAGGGCCTGGAAACTCAAGTCCTGAAGCTGTTCCTGCAATGGGAGGTGCCTTCTTTGAATTGTTGACATCCTCAGAATTCTATAGGAACACAAAGGTTATCTACATTTCAGTTTTTCTCCCTTCAAACATTAAGAAGCAACTGCTGTGCTACAAATGAACTCTCTAGGATACAAAACAAGTGAATGTTTGGCTCATGAAAAAATTTGTTTGATACACGATTTTGTCCATTTGCATGCACATAAAAAGGCAAAATGCATGGGTGTTGTATAACATTTTCACATATGCAGTTTTTAAAGGCTTTAGCCTTTGGCAACCAAATACCACTTAGTGCTAATCATGGGGTACTTCTTTCTATGCAGGTGAAAGACATAGCAGGGTCCTTTCGTTGGGCTCCATTTCTGCCTTTACAGAAATCTGACTCATTTTTAACAATGCTTCTGCTTCTTTCAAAGTACAGAATGAAGAGTCTCCCTGTGGTTGACATAGGAGAAGAAAAGATTGATAACATTATCACACAGTCTGCTGTAGTGCATATGCTTTCCAAATGCATTGGGCTTCCTTGGTTTGAGACCCAGGGAAAGAAAACACTCTTAGAACTCAATCTTCCTGTAATGAAGCCTGATCAAATGGTTAAGGTTTGCACTTTCTGCCTATTCCTGCTAGTTGCTTGATCTCTAGAAGTACTAGAGAATAGCTCATTGGAACTAATCAACTAATTAAGAAAGATGAATAAAATTAAGTTTATCCATATATCTCTCTCAGATATAGCCCCCCTCAATACATACACATCCACACACTCTCATTTGGTTCACATGTACTAGACATCTAAAGATGTCAATGATGGCTAGGTCTTTTGTATCTACTTAAATGTATTTATAAATGCATATTATAGGCTATTCATATACTGATTGGATTGCAGCATTCGTGGTCCTTGTTAGTAGTGTCATTGTTAATAGCATGTTGATAAAATGATTGTTACATTCAGTCTCTGTGTTTCATCTATTTGTTATCGTGACTTTCTAATCTATCTCGTAGGCATATAAGTTACCAGATTCGCCACTTAAAGGCCTAGATATAAGGTTCTATGGATCCGATATGGCTTTATATCTGGATCTGCCATGATCTGTATCCTATTTTGGATATGCTGAGGATCCAGTGCAGGAAATGGATCCTGACAATCGGAAATTGTCAACCCATGGATCACAGAAAAACACTTAAAAAAAAGAAAACCTCTACATTAAAAATTAACATTAAAAAAATACTAACAAGCTGAGCCCTAAACCCAATTCCAAAAATATAAAATAGATCCCTCCCCCCATTCCAAAACACAGAAAGAGCTTTCTTATTCTCCTTTCTACAATTGTTGAGTCTGTGAGAGTGTATTGGGGATTTGGTTTACGAAATATCTATGTTTCATTTTTTATGAATTATAAAATATACTTATAATTTTTTATACCTACTGATTCCTGGTGTAGACAGATCTTGGCTGTTGAAATATCTGTCAGATTCATATATGGATCCTAGTAACTTAGCTAATAATGATATGCTTGATTGTGAAACCTACTATGGAGAGAAAACCCGCAACCCTCAGACAGTAATCCATGGCAATTTGGCTGATAATGGCAACCATACCCATTTGACTGTGAATCATAATGATGCTGAACAGTTAGCTTGTATGCTTGGAGGCCGTACAGGTGCTGGAGAAGCCGTGACAAGTGAAGGAAGCGTTGGGACTGATATTATTTGATGAAAGTTGAGAGGTTCCTCTGTGATATCACCTCGAGGCTTGCACAGATGACATCTGGTTTGAGAGAGGTCGATCTGAATTCTGTAGTCAATCCTCTATATGAGTGAAATGTGTATATCAGATGCAGTAAATCACAAGTTCACAACCTCATTCTTGACTTCATACCATTGGAAGAATCCAATACTAAAAAATCAATAGTGCGCTCACTCAATGGGAGTTTTGCATTTCATGCTTGTTGCCACAAAAACTAGCACCCCTAAAGTGCAAGGTCCTCACTAGGGTGTAGCTATGTGCAGCTATGAAAGTAATGCCAGTCACCTTAACAAATACCTAAGTCACATGGTTTGAGTTTGTGTTCGAATTCAACATGAATGAAATTTGGAAAAAATTTGTCGAGCAAAGTTTTTTGATCAAATTTGTCATTAAATTCGAATATATATATAACTTACCCAAATTTTATTTTCAATAATATATTTATTTATTTATTATATAATATAATTTTTATTATATAATATAACTTCTATAAAATGATAAAAATATTAAGTTTATATTATATAATTCTATATATTATTAAATTTATATCAATATATACATAACTTAACTTTACAATTTATGTATATAACTTAAGACTGTGTTTCCATTATTTTGAATTGTGTTGTTCTTACTCAAATTCACTTCACCCATGTTCTCATTGAATAGGATTGGATGTGGCAGATCCATTTTCATGACCAGCTGCAAAACCCATTGACTCAGTTGATCGAGAATGAGACCCACCACCACCAGATCAAGATGCAGCTCCACCAAAGGTAGAGGTTGGACAGAGTAAAGGGGAAGGTAGCCATCATCTCGGCCAGCTCAAGCATCCCCTCGAATATCTTGAACTGAACAGTGAGCGCGAACATCGATTGAACTTTTCATTCGGATCGTGTGATTACCAAACGCAATGAACAAGATGTGCAAGTTTTCCCTTCTACCAAGAGCTTTGACCACAATAGGAACAGGGAAAGAGACATAACATATGGTTCCTTAGCAATATGCCAGGCTCGTCCATCTGCGGACCGCAACTCACGGGAGAGTAGGGTTTACCTGCAAGCCCCAAAAAGGGAGAAAAACGATTTTCAAACTATTTTTTTGCTGATTTATAAAAAATGGCCTTGATTTTCTGGCGATTTAATTCGGGTGTCTCAAAAAATTGCTGAATTTCAATTTTCAAGGCAAAAAATTGCTTAACCCGGTGACTTAGACAAATACTTCCCTTCACTTTAGTTGCCAATGAGAATAAAAAACAAAGGGGGGATCCCTATAAGAAACTAAGCTCAAGAGATAAAGCAAATAACTTGGATTATGGATTTTGTTATAATTATGACTTAGAAAGACCAAATGGGTTAGAAAATCAAAAGTGATATCAAAATATTCAATATTTAAACTGACTCAAATGTTGATTAAAAAAACCACGTGCCATTATAGAGTAACATTATCGATCCCTCATGGTCATGTCCACACATAAGAAATGATTTACCATGAGTCATCTAAGAAGCGTATATCATAACACAGGTGTCAACTGAATGCCCCCATCAATCTTTGGAACATAGCATGGTGGATTAAGCAAGTTGAAGGTGTCTCTGGAAAATATCCATGTGTAAACCATAGATCTCAACTTTGGAATTGTTGGATGTGATGGAAGATCACATAGGCAGATCATGAAGTCACCTCTGTATGTTAGGGGGTAGCAATACCCAACCCTTTTCAATAAATACAGACTCCCAACAAGAAACCATTGTAGAGGAGTTCCCTCTTCACCAATGGGCGCCTCAATTTTGTTTGGTGGTGGTTAAGATGAGTTTATGCACATGTCCATGGAGAGCCCATTGAAACTCCAAGATCGAGTGGATTATTATATTGACCATGGCCCGTCTATAGGGGTAGGGAGAGAGTCCTACACTGGCCTTGTTCTTATTGCCTTACATCATCATCCCCCTCCATCTCTTGAAAAGGGCGATGGGGTGGTAGTCAACGTGCAACAACCATTGATACCAATTGACAAAGTGGAGGAGAAAACAAACGGTAACCTAGAGCCTCGCCATTTTGTTGGGGTTACAGACAAGCTATGCAAAACCACAATGACACCAAGGTAAATATTCTAGATTCAGAGGGGCCTTTAATTTGTTCATGAACCACAATAAGGAATATGAGCAGGGTTAGAAAGCCTTGAGCATGGGGGCGTTATTTTGAGTTTTTGTGCAAGATGTTAAATGAAGACGCTTTTAATAAGTGGGTGATACTAAATTGAGAGAAGAAAGGGATATCATTGAACTCATATTGGGGCTTAGGGTCTAAATATCTTTCCCTAGTCGTCAAATTTGATGCTATCACATGGAATGCCCTTTATATGGCACTTGGAAAGGTTTGTTGTCTTATGGTCATTATTGGCACCCTGATTTCAACCTTGATGATAGATCCCAGGTACACTACACCTTATGGATTGAGCTTCGTGGGTTAGATACTAACCTTTGCCTATTTGTGGATTTGTTTGCTCAATGATTTGTCAAAGCATTGATTCCAGATGGTTGTCGCAATTCTTTCAAAGCCAATTTGTGGGTTTGTGTTGAGGTAGTTTTGAAAGGGAAGCTTCCCGTGTTCATCTTAGTTTTCACCATTGATGGGGTGCATCAACAAACGGTTTTCTACTTGAATCTTCCCAATGCTTGTTTTGTAGCCCAGCCCAAGGTCTTTTCATCTATGATTGTTGTCATTGTAAACCTAATTCGAAGCAACCTAAGGATCAATTGCCTCCTACACCAAATCTCCCTTCTAGTTTAGTGCCGTCTCTCACAAGTGAATTGGTTTCTCAACAAGATGTGCCTCTTCCCATGGAAACTTAGCCCCTCAACATTAGAGACTAGTAGCTTGTTACCAACTATTTTGTACAATAGTTGAACTTTCTATTGAGCCGCCAGTTATTGAACATGAAGCATGTTCATCGCCAGAGTTCAAAAGTTCAGTTTGTTCTAGAGTTAGCCAGTTTTGGCTAGCCTTTTTTATTTTTTGTTGAAATGACCATGCCCCATGGGGTTCTAATAAAGTGTGCTAGTAGGGGGGTCTTGAGTGGCTCGGTTCCCTTAGACTTAACAATCAAATAGGGTATTCCAAGGAGTTTTTTCCCTTGTCGATTATTTCTTTGCCATTAGCCGAGCTATAATCGATGTGTTTTTCTCCTGCTACCTCCAAAGCTGGAATGCCCAAACTTGGCAGTTAGGCCTTGGGGGGTTATTAGAGTTCAAAATTAAAATATGAACCTACTAGACACTATTGGTATGTTCTATGGTCATTTCCTAAGTCCCGGGATGGGTTAAAAAAAAGTCCAAAATCTTTTTAACTGGACGTCACTGGATTTTTTATTTTTGGACTATGGAAAAATAATTAAATTTTTCAATAAATTAAACCATTTTTCCTATGGTTTAATTTCAAAATTTAAAAATGTAATAATTAAGTGGTTTAGGGGTGGATTTTCGCAAATAAAGACTTGTTTTTTAAGCAAAACATTCATTTAACCCCTAGACGCACTTATCCTAAATTTCAGATGATTATTTTTCACTTCATTGAATATTTCGTCAAAATCAATAAATGAGGAATATTTAATTAAAATAATCATTATCTTATTAAATGGAGAGAAATAAAAAATCTCCAGAATAAACCAAATTGAATAAAATAAAGGGCTGAATGACATGGCAATCGGTATCAAAGAAGATTCCAATCATCACCAAACTAATTTAAGTCAGTATCGGGGTGCTACAGTTAACTATCCCTTGGGATTTGCGCCTCCTTCACTCTGCATGGGAGTATCCTCTTGTTGGCGTTTTTTGAATGGTTGGGTGATAAATCCAATGAGGAGGGTGGGCGCCTTGCCCAGGTGGAGGCCACCTCACCCCCTCTCATGACTCCTGAACCCTAGTTCAACTCCCAATCAATGTATTGGAGCTTCAGTTCTCTGAGGGTTGCGCCCTCCTTCCTCATGCTTGCGCTAGGGTTGGGCCAGCTCCTCATTTTTTGTATAAATAAGAGGCCTTCCTCCTCTTTCTAGAAGGATGGAAGGGACCTTTGCCTATTGTAATGCTGCTGAGATTTTGTTAATAAAGTTGAATACTTTGGAGGTCTACCTTTTTCCATTGGATAAATGCTAGATAAATGAGGTGATATTGCATGGTTTAAGATTTCTCTCGTTCAAATTATGTTGATGTATCTATCTTAGAGGATCATGCATGATACATAGAATAAGTATTTATAGCTGTTAAGTTACTTATTTATGATTTGTATTGGAAAGATATAGGAGTAACCAACTTTATTTAGTTATTTTGAGGTTCTCCAAGTTTTTCTTTTGCAGGCATACTAGATCTAATCAAGTTTGTGCAGGAGTTGTTCGATAGTTTTGCAAGTCACGAGATCCATAGGAGGCA
Source organism: Pseudotsuga menziesii (assembly GCA_001517045.1). Taxonomy (NCBI): domain Eukaryota; kingdom Viridiplantae; phylum Streptophyta; class Pinopsida; order Pinales; family Pinaceae; genus Pseudotsuga; species Pseudotsuga menziesii. The sequence continues at coordinate 27,302 of LPNX010542686.1, read as the reverse complement.
TTGAACTAAGCTGTCTCTTCTCCTTCCTTGGCATCCTTTTTTGAATCTAACCTTTGTTGCAGGAACTCCAAAGCTATCAACGAAAGATCAAGCAAGGGCTTGAGTTGTTCCATCCATCTCTCCAAACCCAAACTCTCTCTCTTTCCCGGTTACTTTGTTTTGATTATGCTAAACCAAACCAAGTAGATCTAGCTCTTTAAAGTTTTATCATTCACATCTACTTATCTTAGCATGTTAAATAGATCTAAAAATACATTCAAAGTTTTATCATTTGATTAGATCTAAGCTAGGAAATTGTGCTTACACTTCGAAAATTTTGCCAAACTTTTCTAAGTACAAATTTTCAATTTTATTTATTTTATTTGTCTTTCCCATCATCTTCTAACACTTCTAGCTTTCTGGTTTTTAGCAGGCCTACACATAAAAGTGAAGATTTGGAGTGACCAAGACCATCAAAGTGGGATTAGAACAATTTGGTGGACACCCATTTTGTTGTAATACTTTTGTACACTATTGTAAGCTCTTAGATAAAAATTTAATGGACTAAGAAGCACTTCATTTTCACCCAAGACTTGTATCAAGCATCCCAAGCACTACATTGACTCCATTTGGCACTGGTCTTCTCAATTATTTATTTGCTTATTATCTATATGGAGCATCTAGTTTTATCTATTTTCATATCATGCTATGGATGCTTTACTTTTAAATTGTCATTATCAAGTGGTTGTGCATCTTTAATTATCTTGCAAATACCTACTTGGATCATTAAACTATAATTGTAAATCTCTTTAAAAAACTCCTAAAAAACACCCATCCTCGTCGTACACCAAAAAAGATTTTAAAACACGAGAGCCTTAGAAACTCTTTGTAGGGTCTACCTCCCTTGGCTTCGTTAGGAGCTTGCCTAAACGGAGGAGTCAGGATCAAGTGACAACACCTGACTCTTTGCTTGCCCCCAAGGCCACACCTTTCCCACTTGGGAAACAGATTTTGAAAGATTTCTGCTGACGATGTGCACATCGACAGGCAACAAATCCTAGGGTAAATGGAGTCGTATTAACGTGAAACTTGAGATCTAGGGTTTATTCATTAATCTCCAAGTGGGTTTTGATGGCCGTCATAAAAAACTTACCAGATCTATCAGATCTACAAAACTAAGGTTTTAAAGAAAGAGGAGTTGTTTGACAATTGGATGAAAATAATGAAAACCAATACTCACCTTGCAGATCGTACCTGAGAATACTTGCGGCCACCTTAGATGTCGATGATCCTTTCACTTAGTTACAATTTCGAGCGAGATCCGACATGCAATGAAGGAAAAATGCTCAAATGAGGAAGTGCACCCCCTCTTCTCCACCTGCAAAATCAATCTACTGAAGTCAGAATTGTTCACCGATGAAAAAGATAAGCTACGTATGACATCCACAGAGAAAGATTCAATGCACAAAGTAACAATTGATCACTCCCTAAACATGATGCGATTTGGTTGAAAGATGATGTGGGTTTCCCTAGCAATCTCTTCCTCCAATTCGCTACTTGCAAAAAGATGGGTACGACCCTCACAGAAAAATAGTGTTAGTATACAAGATCCACTTGTTGTCCACCGATTGCAAACCAGTAGCAGAAATCAGTTGAAAGCTGTCTCCTCACTTGAGAAAGTGGGAGAGGTGTGACCTTGGGGGCAAGCATAGAGCTAGGTACTGTCACCTACTCCTAGCTCCTCCGTTTAGGCTAACTCCTAACGAAGCCAAGGGGGGTAGTCCCTAACAAAGAGTTTTCTATGGCTCAATGTTTAAGTTAAGTTTTAGGTGTTTTTGGATGCGGATGGGTGTTTAGGAGTTAATGTGATTTCAAATGATTTAATATTATGAATATTAAACACAAGACAAAGCAATCCACGTTGCTATCATCAGAATTAAAAGATAGACAATAAGTTGAGAACTCACGAAATGATAAAGCATTCACAGATATAACTTATAATCAAAACATCCAATGGACAAATGGCCCAGATTATCAATAATGTGAAAAGATAGAACCAGTGCCTATGGAGTCAACTTATTAGGGATGCTTCGTGTATAAAGAGATGTGAATCCCAAAATGATGCCAGTGAATGTTAGGTTTTGCAAGTGCTCTTGGTAGGTTTTAAAGGTTTTTTATTGGTCTTGCTTATGGTAGCTGGATGTCCTAACCGAAAATACCTTCAGTGGCTCCATTTGAAGACATGATGGACCTGTCTGGGGTCACAGGTAAGTGTTCAATAACTTAACTACCTGTGCCCAGATTGGGTTGCCCGACGCCCACACTTGGAATTTGCCCACATGCCTCGGTATTTAAACAAAACAACGTCGGTGCATTGCTTTATGGGGGAAAAGTTTTAATTGAGTTACTCTTGTAAGGTTTAAAGATCCAGTGCTGTTTCTGGGTATTCTGATCTAGGATTGGTCAGAGCATACTCCGGCAAGGAGGAGAGGAGTTAATTAATTAAAAGGATGTGTGTTGAAAGTTTATTAAGTTGATTAATTAGACTCTCCGATAGAGAGCGCTCTTGACCCCGTCTTATGACAATGGTTCAAGAGACTTAGCTAATCTAGATGAGACTAATGCAGGGATTATGCAAACCTAGGATGCTTTCCGATAGAGAGTGCTCTTGACTTGTGTTTTTGCAAGTTCAAGAGTCTTACTTAATAATTAATTGATTAAACAAGCACAACAATTAAGATGAAAGTGGTTGATGAAACTCTCCGACAGAGAGCATTGTTGATCCACCTTATGGTGAGATTCAAGAGATTTAAGCAATTGATTTACTTAGGAAGATAAACAATTAGAACTTGAACTAATCAACTCATTCAATGCATTAGATGTGATGGATTAATAATTAATATTCTAAGCATAAGACACAAATGATGATGTAAACAAGCACATCTAATCTAAACATGTGAAAGATGGACACAACACAATCCTCCCCAAATGGGGGAGGATGGGAGTGGGGACTTAAAAACCCCACTCAAACAAAAGATCTTTATTGAACTTTATACCATGTGCCTTAAGGATTTTAATCCTTGAAAGGACTTTTCAGATAAAAGCAAAACAACTCTATTAAGTATTAGGATTTGTAAAAAGGAGAATGCTTTTACTTGAAACTTTGAGATCTTTCTGAAACCTGTGAAAGGGAAAAGATAAGAAGTTTGAAGAGAGCAAAAAGAGAAAAGGAAAGAGGACTGAAACAAAAGAAAATGAAAGAAAGAAGGCAAGAAAACCAAGAGAGGGTCAAAACCAAAGAAAGGGAAGAATGGGGCAGCCAACTATGAAGCTAAAGGATGATAAGAATCGAAGAAAACGTGCCAGCGAAAGAGAAAACAAATGGCTGTCATACAAATTACAAAACACGACAGCGAACAAAAAGTGGCCAAAAAGGCCAATAACAAGGTTGAAGAAGGCCCAAAAACTAGGGCAAAAAGGGGCAAAAAAAGAATGAAGACTAGGGCAAACTAGGGCTATCCAAAAAAGAAGAAAAGGGAAGGTAAAAGAGAGCAATAATGGGGCAGCGATGAAGAAGAGGTAAAAAGGGCAAAGCAAAGTAACTTGTAGAAAGGGGACTAAGAAGAGGAACAAAGGAAGGTCTTTTGCAGCTTATTTATTTAAATTTTTACCAACTTTCCCGCTTAACTTGTCATGAAAAGTGAGAAACCAGCAAGCTTCTTTCCTGCAAAATTGCGGATTAGACAATACAATACACTATGAAATTACATTTTAATACTTGCACAAGATGGTACTTTGGTACTACTTCAAGTATTAAACAGAATTAGATCTAAACCTTCGTAAGATGAGCTTTTAACAAAGGAAATTCTTAGATCTACAATAACAAGAGATATAAAGATGAGATTTAATGCTTAGATCTACTTGTTATAAAACATAGAATCAAAGTAACCAGAAAGTAAAATTTTGTTTTCAGGGGTGAATGTAAAAGATGGAACCACTTGGATCTTTGAATCTCTGAAGCCACCCTGGATCTCAATCAGTATGCAGCTGCTAGAAACTTGTGCTTGACTCCGAGAAAAGTAGATGCAACTTAGCTCATCCTTTTACTCGATACAATGAAGTGATTTGCAATCAAAGACTTGTACGCTTGCCAAAACAGGGGATTAGAACATGTACTTTTTACTACTCTGAATCACAAAAAGCATGAGATATAACTGAATAAGATAATGCTCTTTATAAATTTCAGAAAGTAAATAAGTAAGTAGATAACTTGAAACTACAAATATCTACTCTTATGTGCTAGTATAAGCCCTCTAAAGCATTTATAATTACCCACAGATTAGCAAACAAAAGCAAGATTGAAATTGTATCACCTCATAAATCAGAGCACATGAATCTAGAATCCACACAACATGAGCTTTCAAATCCTTTCTTTATTCAAAATGGTTGCATAAGAGTAACAAGTATTACAATAATTCACCAGAGGTTTTTTGCATCAATCATCCACCCTGATAGAGCTGAAAGAGCCTCTATTTATACAATAAGAGAGTGCTAAAACCCTAAAACCAAACCTCATAACCTAACCAGCCTGGCCACCTAACAGAGAAGCCAGACCTAAATCGGAGAACCGGGAGTGAGGGAGGCCTCCACCCAGGCAAGGCGCCCCCACTCCAACCCTTAACACTGAAATCAACCATCAGATGAAGCCACACGTGTGGAAGGCGCAACCAGGAGAGAGAGGGGCGTGAGCTGTTGAAGGAGGCACTGTAATGTTGGTAAACCCACCTTTTAGGTCTGGAAGCAGCCTCTGCTAGGTTTGGGAAGCCTACTGATGGTGTAAGCTTCAGTCTTCACCTCAATCAAATCACCGGACCAATGAGTGCTCTCCATCTCATTCTTTAGCTAGAGATGACATGTCTGCTAACTGATAATAAATTAATTGCTCACTTAATGCTGATTGAAGCTGAGTTATGATAACTCCAATCATCATAAATGCCCAATGAGATGTCATTTAGCCTTTTATTTTGTTGAATTTGGATTAATTTGGAGAGTTTTAATTTTCTCCAAAATAATCATTTGTTTAATAAAAATTCATTTTTTCACTCAAAACTGACTTTTTTGAGAAAAAAGACATTATATGTCCGACTGATGATCCGAAAGTTGGATCTGACTGGCTAGCTGATCAAGAATGATTTTTGGCTTAAGGTTAGAGCCTTCAATCACTGAATTCGGGGTTCGGATGACCGACTTATTACAAACAGGATTTTTCCAATTAATTTATGGAAAAATTAATCAAAAAACTTAGGGAAATAATTAAAAAAATAAAAAATAAATTTTTAACCCATCCGGTAAATCTTTTTCGAATTTTTTTTAAAGGTCCTATTGACTTAGGACATGACCATGCTCTATTCTAACAATGCCTAGTAGGTTTATAAACACTTAGTTGGGCTCTAATAACCCCCCAAGGCCCAGAATTCAAAATCGGGCATTCCAGCTTTGGAGGAAGCGGGAGAAAACCTCGTCAATTATACTCGGCTATAGGCAAAGCATAATTGTTAAGGGCAAAAAACTCCCCGGAATACCTTATTTGAGATTCTACGTCTTAGGAAACCGAATCACTCAAAAATACCCTACTAGCACATTTTATTACAAACCCCGCGGGGCCATGGTCAAAATTATTCAAATGAAAAATTGGCTAGCCAATATTTGCTAGACATGAAGACGGATCAACTGATACACTGGAATCAAACATTGGACATGTTTGTCAACCGGCGGCTCCTCAGGTAACCCAACTATGGTACAAAAAAGTGGATAACACCATTGAAATGTCCAAGCAAGAGGCATAACAATCACATCCACAACATTCACAAAGCTCCCATAAGATTTCTGCAAAAAATTTCTTGTATTCAATATTTCCAGAGCCAAAAGTCCGTTTACAAATGAGAGAGCATCTCAATATATAGATCTCTTAAGTACATAATACCTAGATCCAAAAAGATCAAGGGTCAAGATCATAAGATAAAATCATCCTAATCTACGACTAAGATTAGCCGGATACATTTCACATGAATCAACTCACAAATAGAAGGGAGCGCATCACTAGAAATGCCCGATGAGGGGGCACACCACATAAAATATTACTAATGACCACAAGGTAGGACATGGTGGGGTTAGGAGGTTATGTTATCCTTCACTAGCATGACCCCATGGCACAATAATAAGATGTGGTGGCAAATAATATAAAGGAGTGATAAAAATCACTAGGGGATCTCCCTCAAAATACATCAAAACACCCTCAAACTGCAAAAATCAAGGATATGTGGACCCTAAGTGAAGTGAAGTTGATGCTGGATGATGAAGGTGACCCAAACACCGCGCCTTAGACCAATTCCATGCCAATCCTCTTCCTCAATTGCCCAAATCGATTTCCTCATTAGCCATTTTTTATTATTAAAATGCTGCCTTCGGAACATAAAACAATCGATATCTCATAGGGGACCAAAAACCAACGTCAAATGACTACACGGATGCATCTGGGACCATGGTAGTATGGTACAATCAGCTGGTTGCACCCCAAGAATCCCTCTAGCGCCTTAGGAGAACTTAATTTTTTCCTCATTGTGTTTTATTTTCATTTTTCCCAGGAAAAACTGTTGCAAGAAGGCCAAGGGACCTATATCTGTCCTGTAATTGCCTGAAACTGAAATCAAGTGTACGAATGGACTCAAATGTCCAAATCAACTAGGAATGAGTACTCATACACCATATGTCCATCACAAAGGTACATCAGAGGCCCCATCAATGTCATAACAATAATAATAATAATGCCTGTAAATGCTAATAATCATGAAAATAATACAAGCCATCACAACAAATCACCATTTGAAGTATGAATATGTCTAATGGACACCTTTAGACCATAAATAATCATCAACCATAAACATCTGTCTATAACTCATCCTGGATCCTGCTCATGGCATAGTCAACACTTGGTTGACCAAGTCAAAACTGATCAAATGATGACCTAAGTACCAAAATCTGATGCTGCAAAGCAATCATCAACCATAAACATCTGTCTATAATTCATCCTGGATCCTGCTCATGGCCTAGCCAACACTGGGTTGACCAAGTCAAAACTGATTAAATGATGACCGAAGTACCAAACTTTGATACTGCAAAGCACAAGTGGACATGCATGCTCAATTATCTATGCTAACAGTGACACTCTGGTATGATTAGATTTTGTTGGCAAGTATAAGCACAATACATATATAATAATCCAAATCAAAATGATTAGTTGCTTTAAAACAAGAACCTCCAGTGTATACTCATTTATAGATTTATCCCTTTTGCTAGTCAAAGGTGAAGGGATCCAAGACAGCAGGTAAGGCCAAGGGATGACTTGATGACTCAACACAGTCTGTAAGCACCTGGGCTAAAGGACAAGGGGATCCACACAATAAATAAGTTGGATTAGGTGGACAATAAGGCATGGTGGTATGTCACAAATGGGTGGAATGATGAGATGGCTCCACTAGACTCTAGACAAGCATCCATTTTAATACTTTATTTGCTTAGCATTTGTTTCACTAGTTGACCTCTAAAGGCAGGTGCCCTAGTAAGCCTTATGGGCTTCCAAATAATGACAAAGACATGACCTTCTTGGGCTAGTCTCTCCTTGTTGCCTTGTGGGGGAAAATGAGTCATACATTATACAAAGAATGAGTGCTCATCATCTAGCCATCAACTTTATTTTTCATTGATAACTTGCCAGGCTCCAAGAGTAGGTGCCCTGGAAAGCTTTCTGGGCTTCCAGAAAATGACTAAGGCTCAACCTTGAGGGGCTTGCCTCCCTGATACCCTATGGGGATAAATGAGCCTTACACCATACAATGGATGAGTGCTCATCTCTTGGCCACTGGCTAGTTTTATTTTTCTATTTCCAATAGTGTCTAAAGACACTTTTATTTTGCTAGCAGGGCATCTATTTAGATTAACTTTAAGTTCTGATACCTTGGTGTCTAATGACACTTTCTTTGGTAGGACTACTTGTGTTCAAGACCTAGAGGTAGACATTCCCTGTGATAAACATCACATAAGCCAACACCGAGACACGGTTTTAAACATGGAGACCTATTCCAACATAGAGGTGAAGGTGGGGGAAATCCTAGATGTCACTAGTCAAGTTACAAGTCAAGGATAATCAAATGAAAATGAGAAAGCAACGGATGAATGGAGACCATGGGAATGATGCCAAGACTAGCAAGCTATGTCCCTGAAGGGAAAAGACTAAATCCATACAAGGGGTAGGGCAAGGCCAATGAGTATCTAAGAGAATTTCCTAGTCAAAACCACTAGATCATTTATACATTAGATTCCAAGTAAAACAAGATAAAGTATTGCCAACATATAATCAATATCAACCAAGTCTCACTATCACGTCCCTACCCCTCATACCGACAATGGAGAGGACGCGACTAGGCTACTACTGCTGTCATACGGGCAATCTAGCCCCATGAACACGATAATAAAAAATGCATTGAATTAAAAACATACATAGATGCATTATACATGAAATAAACAACAGAAGAAAAACACATTCATTCAAGCATTCGGCATGTTCATAGTAATTCATAAAACAAATACAGTTGCGGAAATTAAATACACAAAGAATACTTATCTTGAGAAGAAGCTTCCCCTACAACTAGCTATGTCGCTGCAATGTTCCACCCAACCATAGGCTAGTGTGCTCTTCAATCTCTCAGCATCACTGCCACCCCCGAGCTAGGCATGATTTCCACAAGGAACTAGGGAACAACAGGCTTACACACAGCAAGGACATACACCCATAGTCAAGCCAACACATAGTTTGGTTTCAAAGACTATTACGGCAACAAGCCAATAACAATTGGGTTTCATAGGCTATTAGGGCAACAAGCCAATAACATGGGGGTTCCTTGGGCTTACTCAGCCAAGCCAAACTTTTCCTCAAACACACAGCCAACCAATTAATAGATGGTTCCTTGGACTTACCCATCCAAGCCAACCTGCTAATCAAACAAAAGAATCCATCTAACAGCTGGGTTTCTTGGACTTACTCTGCCAAGCTATCACAAGGATGCCCACAACAACAAAATGCACATGCTGCGTATGAAGGAAACACTTTTCAACCAAAAATGATTTGGTGAATGGGAAAATCAACCCCTAAGTGAGCAACCCAAATTCAACAACGATTCAATGGATTCACATAGGCAAAAACGACCCTTACAAATCCCCATCTCATGGATTCGAACTCAGAAATGTTTATGGGCTTCACATGGCCAAAACGACCTTAGCAAACACCCAAAAATCGTGGGTCTTTTCTTCCATTTGCTGTGCAACCAAAACAATGGGTTTTCCTAGCAGGGTAATGAGGAACACACAACAAAAACGTCCAGGAGAGAGCCCAACCCTAAGCATTAGCAAAACAACTTCCCAGCCATGGGGAAAATGAAAAAAAATTTCCCAATGGTGAAAGAAACACATAGCAGACAAAAACGTGAAGGAAAGAGAGCTCTGCAAGCTTTCCCCTCCGTGAGGAATAGAGGACGTGAATGCATAATGGGTGGGTGAGTAATTTTTGGGTTCTTGCTTGCCCATTAAGCCAAAACACGTTTTTCTAAAATGGGTGCTTTGCCCAATTCGAAATTGACCCCTATGTCTTGCCCATTCCCATGCAATAACTTCCTCAACCAACTTCTAGATGACTGGGCACCAAAGGACAAAATGGGTAGTTGACCACTTTATGGGTTTTCCCTTAGACATTTGGCTTTTCCCCATAGGCTAAAAGGTTTGAATATTTCCCCCTCCCTAATCCTTGTGAAATCATGCCCTCATCTCTTTAACGTTGCGGCGCTTAGCTAGTTGTGGTATTTTTATTAATTTGCATTTTACATGATGTCCCAAACATATTGTGCTTGGCTAGCACATAAACCATTGGCATCGATTTTTAATTGCCGATACATAAAATACTAAATCCATGGTGGGGCTTTGCCTTGAGCTCCACACCATGATCAAATAAAATATTTACATCATGTGCAAGTCAATACCATGGGGTCGAAACCGGGGTGTTACACTCACTACTAAAATAGGTAACAGAGTAACATCAAAATCCATATGCACAAACCATAATATCACCTAGGCCATATACCTGTACTGGATCTAAAACCAATCTGAAGATCACTAGAACAACTGCTGCTGCTACATATCATGGAAAATATAACAATCTCTACTCTGGGTCCTGAGATAAAAATGGCTAACCCAGTCATCAAATCTTGGGTCATGAGGCTCGATCATGGCATAGAACTGGTCAATCTGGATACTTTGGATCTGCTGAAAGTGGGAGATCATCAACTCTGGCTCATCATCTACTGATCTCATAGTAAAGGGTTGGCTCAAAGAACTGCTCAGTACTGCTCAGGAACAAAAGTAGCCCAGCTACTATATATGTGACAACATTTGGCTCCAACTGGGACAAGTGCTTGAAGGGAGAGAGCGAATGAGAACCTCAGACATCTCTAGTACGCAACAACACTCATCCATCAACGAACTATGCACCTGATCAACTGCTCCATCTTCATTAACACCTATTCTTGCGCATAATGGAAACAACACTACCCAGCAGTACACGTGGCATCAAATAAATGTAGAAAATAAAATATTGAAAGTAAATGCTGTAATGTAAATGCGGAAAGTAAATGCTGAAAACAAAACATCTATCTAAGAACTGTCAAGCAGTTTTAGGAAGACTCAATCTAAAGAGGGGTTAGACTCAAAATCTTAGAAGACTCGAACAGAAAAGAAAAACTCAAAGACTAAGGACCATGCAACACCAAAGACTCAATTCTACTGCTCAAAAGAGCTTATTTAGGTTCCTACCCTAAGCTAAGCAGAAAGGAAAAACTTTCTAAGTTAGATCCGGGATATAGTCCTGTAGACTAGTCTCATGAACAGGGATACTAAAATGATGTCCATTAGCAGAGGATAAATAATAGAACTTTCTGTCTACGTGCTCTACTGTGAACGGGCCAACCCATAAGTCAACATACTCTCTAGAAATACGAAAATAATCCGGAATCCTCAAAACCACTTTATTACCATGGTTGAATTGCCTGTAGTTTATCGTGGAGGATACAACCCGAATATCTCGTATGGTGTCCAATGGCACATCAACGTTCCCCCGAGAATAAGGATGCTCTATGTTACGGTGTGGTGTAATATCACAAATCCCGATATTTTCTATTTCTAAGCAAATATGCTGATACAACTGGGCATGCAAACTGCCATGCAAAAATCCCTATTTTATAGCAAAAATTAGGGTTAGGGTTTGTGGGACAGAATGAACGCTTACCACTGATAAGCCGGCTAGACTGCTCCTGAGATAGTATGCAAGCACCGAGAACTGGATCGGAGATGGGCAGATCTCTTCTGCTTCCGGTGAAACCCCAGCAGCAAGAACCCCAGTCAGAAAAGGGTGATGCTTTCAGTGAAGGAGGTGTTCGATGATGCTGCTGATTTGCAGGACTGATAGCCTTCCTGTGCCGGAGAGAATGCCTGGTACATGCGGGATTTCTGAGATCTCTAGGCAGGATAGCGACTTGCTCCAGAGAGACAGCTGCTCACGCCCCCTGGATCCCGAAATTGCTGATAACTGCTCCCGATGAGCACGGACGGATCTAATAATCACCGGGTATCGGAGTATGATGCTGATGATGAGAATGGTGCCTGAGTTTCAGAGTAAAGCTGAGATTTGAAGGCCCTGCAACTGATTAGGGCTTTCTGACTGAAACCCCCCCCTTACGGCTGCACACGTCCCTGCAATGATCGATACCATATACTGGATAACTTATGAATGAATGTAAGAACAAATGGTGAACTTGTATGGCTTACTCGGAATGAGACTAGGACAGATGTTTCACTGCCGAAATCCCGTTAGCTGAAGACTCCGTCTCCAACGCTGTATTGCTATCCAAGAGCTCCCAAAATAATAATAATCAAAAGTGAAGTCTCCTTTCGCTTTATCCCTCTTTTATAACTTTCAATTGCGAAAACCCTAATCTTTGACCTAATTAGGTCACTTTATCTTCTAATTTGCAGTTGACTTGCATGCATGCGGATGGAGACTTAAAGAGTGCATGCATCATTATATAATGCTTGGATGGCATGCACGGAGGTGGCCTTTGGCCCCGGTGGCCCTTCTTGACCAATGATGATGCCCTAGATCTTCTATGGATGGCATCAGTCCTCAACTGATTCCCTAGTTGTCAGTAACCTCTCGAACCCACAAGAATCACATAGGTTAGCAGTTTTGGGCCTCAGGGCCTAATCGGAAGAGGACATTACAGTCCTCCCCGCTTGAGATTGCTTGTCCTCAAGCAACTTCAAACTGGAATGCTACAATACCTGTTCAGCTTCCCAGGTGGCATCCTCTGGCGGTAGTTCTTTCCATTGAACCAAGTATTCTCTGATTACCCTGTTCCTGAGCTTCCTTTCTCTAGTCTATATGATCCGTTTGGGAATCAGTATAAGCAGTCCTTCATCATCTAAAGGAGGCAATTCGGTATATGGAGCAATGTGTTGCCCAAGGGTCTTCTTCAGATTAGATACATGGGACACATTGTGAATTTTGCTTCCCTGTGGAAGTTCTAGTTCGTATGCCACCTCTCCCACCTTCTTGATTATTCTGTATGGTCCATAGAAGCATGGT
>LPNX010542686.1:0-14352 GCA_001517045.1 Pseudotsuga menziesii | reverse complement strand
TCCCCACCAATCTGAACAGTTCCTGCCAGAAGGCACCCGTGAATCTGCTATCTCGATCACTGACAATGGTCTTAGGTAACCCGTGTAACCTGAAGACCTCCCTAAAGAATAATTCAGCCACTTGAGCTGTCGACTAGTCTGATGATATCGAGAAGAAATGTGCAAACTTGGTCAGTCTGTCAACTACTACATATAAACAATCTCGCCCTTGGACCTTGGGCAAGCCTGAAATAAAGTCCATGGAGATGCTTTCCCACTTTTGCTCTGGAATCGGTAGTGGCTGGAGTAACCTTGCTAGATGGGTGTTCTCAATCTTGTTCTACTGACAGATGCTACATTCCCGGACATGCTGCATAATTTCCCCCTTGAGGCCCTTCCATGAGAACCTCTCTCTGATCTGCCTGTAGGTCTTTAAGAAACCTTGATGCCCCGATAAAGGAGAATCGTGGGCTGCCTGAATGATCTTTTTCCTCAATGTGGATTTCGGAACGAGGTATATCCTGTTTTTGTAATAGATGATGCCATCCACAATCCTGTACCTGTCATCCTGGATTTGCCCGTCCAATAATTCGCAAGCGAATTTATTTTTGAAGTATTCCACTAAGAGAAGTGCCCTCCAATCCGTGGATATACTACTGAGAGATAATGGGGCTGGACGCCTGGATAATGCATCAGCTACTACATTATTCTTACCTTTTACATACTCGATCTCGAAATCGTAGGCTTGTACTTTGCTGACCCATTTCTGCTGTCGCTCATTCAGTTCCTTCTGCTCGAGGAAATACTTGAGGCTGTTATGATCGGTTTTGATTTTGAACTTACTGCCCACCAGGTACTGTCTGAATTTTGTGAGAGCATGCAAGATGGCTAGCATCTCTTTGTCATATATGGAGTAATGGCGCTCGTAGTTCTTCAGTTTACAGCTCTCAAATGCAATACGGTGATTATTTTGCATCAACACTGCTCCTAACCCTTCCCCTGAGGCATCACATTCTACTACAAAGGGTTGTGAGAAGTCTGGTAATGCTAGAACTGGACAAGAACTCATAATAACCTTCATCTCCTCGAAAGTTTTCTGTGCTAAGTCTGTCCAAGTGAACGCTCCTTTCTTGGTGAGATCTGTGAGGGGAGCTGCAAATTGGGAGAATCCCTTAACGTACCGTCGGTAATAAGTGCACAAACCTAAGAAACCTATCAATTCTGTAACTGTTTTTGGTGCGGGCCAATCTCTGATAGCACGGATTTTCTCCATGTCAACCTGTACTCTTTCTGCATTGATTATGTGTCCTAAATACAACATTTCCTTCATGCCAAACTCACACTTGGACATTTTCGCATAAAGCGAATGTTCTTCTAAAATACTCAATGCTTCGTCCAGGTGTTTCAGATGCTCTTCCCATGTTTTGCTGTAAATCAGGATGTCATCAAAGAATACGAGCAAAAACTTACGTCGCTGTGCTCTGAAGGTGTGGTTCATGCATGACTGAAAAGTGGCCGGAGCATTGGTAAGTCCAAAGGGCATGACCAAAAACTCATAGTGACCATAGTGACAGCGAAAAGCTGTTTTGGAGATGTCCTGGTCCCTTACCCTGATCTGATGGTATCTCGAGCGAAGATCGATCTTGGAGAAGTATTGAGCTCCCCGAAGCTCATCCATGAGTTCGTCAATTCTGGGAATGGGATACCTGTTCTTAATGGTCTTTTTGTTGAGTGCTCGATAATCGATGCACATTCGCAGTGTACCATCCTTCTTTTTGACCAGTACTACTGAGGATGCAAAGGGGCTAGAACTGAGCCGAATATATCCAAGCTCCAGTAATTCTTTGATTGTTTTCTCAATCTCATCCTTGTATCTTTTGGGATGCCTGTAAGGAGTGGTGATGACTGCTTGTGTCCCCTCCTCTAGCTCGATGATGTGTTCAAAACCTCGGTCTGGTGGTCTACCCGATGGAAGGTCCCGAAAAACCTTTTCATGTTTCTGTAGCAAGGCTTGAATGTCACTTGGGTGTTGTGTGCTGGTCTCTGGGGGTTTCCTGAAGGTGACCAAACATTCTGCAGCCCATTCTATATCATCCTGTCGGAGTACTGCCTCCATCCTCTGTGACGAGATCGGTTTTGGGGGATAAGTGTTCATGCCCCTCAAAACTACCCGTTTGCTGTCTAGCCCCTGGAACTCCATTTCCATTGCCCTGTGGTCTGTAGTGTATTTCCCTATAGAATAAAGCCACTGAACACCCAATACCACATGAGTATCCGCTACATCCACTAAATAGAAAGAGTCTGTCATCTGATAGTTACCTAAGGCGACATTCAATTTTGGGATCCAGTAGTTGCACTCCATGCTGGAGTTCTCGGCTACTGCTACAGTGAATCCTTCGAACTTCTCGGTCTGAATACCTCTCTTGGCTACCCAAGCGGAGTCAATGAAATTGTGGGTGGCTCCCCCATCAATTAGTACTCCTACTCTGTGACCTTGTACTACTCCCTTGACCCTGAGAGTATGGAATATTGATACTCTAGATAATGTAGCAATGACCCCCTCTGGTGTATCACCCTGGTGTGATTCCTCCTTATCTGCCTGTAGTTCTTCTGTGGCTTCCTGCTCAGAGTCGTCCTCATCACTATCTGAATATACCTCAATGTAGTGAGCCTTCGCCTTCCTTGCACACCTGTGTCCTGGTACCCATGGTTCCTGACAGGTGAAGCATAGTTTCTTCCTTCTCAGATCTTTCCTAGTGTCCTCGTCTAACCAGGTTTTCTTGGGCACATCCTGCTGGAAAGGTTTCCTGTCCTTGTCCCTAATAGGAAAATTGGTTTTCAGTGGGAATTTGTTTTTGGGGACTGAATCCCGAAGATCTCTTGCTCTACTAATGGCATCCTGCAGAGTGAGGGGTTTGTAGGCTTTCACCCATCCCCGTAGTGGCTCTATGAGGGCCTCAGTGAATAACATAGTCAATCTGCTCTCTGAGACGTCTGTTACCATAACGACTATCCTCTGAAATTCTGAAATGAAAGCTTCTACACTACCGGTCTGTTTGAGTTGAGCCAACTCCCTAAAATGTATCTCTGGATCTTTCCTGTCAAACCTCTCTATGAGCTTCTGAGTGAACTCACCGTAGGAATGTATGGTGTTGTGACCTAATGTCACCAGTCCGTGGTACCACCACTTGTGAGCCTCTCCGTCCAGGTGAAGTGTAGCCAATTTAATGGCGTCTGTCTCTGTCATGGGGTTGAGTTGGAAATAGGTATCCTACTTTTGAACCCATATCCTCGTTGATCCTCCGCGAGTCCCATCAAAGTTTGGGATGGTCAACCTGCCCAAGGTCTTCTGCAGCTCATAGTTGTGATTGAAACCCTTGTTGAAATTCTTGGGCCTGTTTCTACTCTTCATGTTGCAGAAATCTGAAAAAGAAATGGCAGCATGAAATTCATCCCCTAAGTCTCTATACTCCAGTACATAAGCCCCAAAAGGCTCGCTAGGTTCTACCTGCATGACCAGGCCCCCTATTGTATCTGCCAAGAAGTGAGGCATGGTAGGCCTAATAGAAGGTCTGCTGTATATGTGCGAAGTATTCTGAATGTTAGTGTACGCTATCTTTCCATTGCTGCTTGTAGATTCCCAATCTACCGGTGAGGGAGGTGTACTGTTGATACCTGTTTCTGGTTTCGCTGATAATCTGTTGATTGCATTGAGTACATCTTTTTGTCCTTTGGCTAAGTCTTGCAATGCAGAGACCAAGCTGCGAAACTCTATCCGATCCTCCTCTTCTCCCATTCCTTTTCCCCTATCCGAGTGTATACCTGTTTGTTCCATATCTGAATTGGTATTTTCTAGTTGGATATCCCCAAACTCCCCTGTGTATCTACTATTTCTCCTGCTATAGGTTACAAAAGGGTCTCCTCCTGTATTCATCTACGTTTCATTTCTTAAGCCCACAGCTGGCCAAGAAGATAGCTCTGATACCACTGTAATATCCCAAATCCCGATATTTTCTATTTCTATGCAAATATGTTGATACAACTGGGCATGCAAACTGCCATGCAAAAATCCATATTTTATAGCAAAAATTAGGGTTAGGGTTTGTGGGACAGAATGAACACTTACCACTGATAAGCCGGCTAGACTGCTTCTGAGATAGTATGCAAGCACCGAGAACTGGATCGGAGATGGGCAGATCTCTTCTGCTTTCGGTGAACCCCCAGCAGCAAGAACCCCAGTCAGAAAAGGGTGACGCTTTCAGTGAAGGAGGTGTCCGATGATGCTGCCGATTTGCAGGACTGATAGCCTTCCCGTGCGGGAGAGAATGCCTGGTACATGCGAGATTTCTGAGATCTCTAGGCAGGATAGCGACTTGCTCCAAAGAGACAGCTGCTCACGCCCCCTGGATCCCGAAATCGCTGATAACTGCTCCGGATGAGCACGGACGGATCTGATAATCACCGGGTACCAGAGTATGATGCTGATGATGAGAATGGTGCCTAAGTTTCGGAGTAAAGCTGAGATCTGAAGGCCCTGCAACTGATTGGGGCTTTCTGACTGAAAACCCCCCCTTACGGCTGCACACGTGTCCCTGCAACGATCTATACCATATACTGGATACCTTATGAATGAATGTAAGAACAAATGGTGAACCTGTATGGCTTACTCGGAATGAGACTAGGACAGATGTTTCATTGCCGAAATCCCGTTAGCTGAAGACTCCGTCTCCAACCCCAACTGCTGTGCGGCACGCTGTGCTGCTATCCAAGAGCTCCCAAAATAATAATAATCAAAAGTGAAGTCTCCTTTCGCTTTATCCCTCTTTTATAACTTTCAACTGTGAAAACCCTAATTTTTGACCTAATTAGGTCACTTTATCTTCTAATTTGCAGTTGACTTGCATGCATGCGGATGGAGACTTAAAGAGTGCATGCATCATTAAATAATGCTTGGATGGCATGCACGGAGGTGGCCTTTGGCCCCGGTGGGCCTTCTTGACCAATGATGATGCCCTAGATCTTCTATGGATGGCATCAGTCCTCAGTCGATTCCCTAGCTGTCAGTAACCGCTCGAACCCACATGAATCACATAGGTTAGCGGTTTTGGGCCTCAAGGCCTAATCGGAAGAGGACATTACATGTGGCAAGGAATGAACATGATCATTCTTGGCAATATCTTCCTCAGGCAGTATAGGAATACTCCCTACTCATATCTGTGGGACTTTATTTCTCTCAATACTTCCCCTTTCACACTGTAAACATAAGGTGTTACTTTGTGTTTCATTTGCAGCCATCAAACCTTCGAAAGTGTTCTCCAACGATGTGTGGATGGGATAGGAGGAAGAAATATCCTCATGATGAGCACTGGATTCTTCTCCTGAGGGGATAGGGACTGAATAAGATGTCATGTCAGAACAGGTTCCCTCTTCTTCAGAAAGAGGATGATCTCGTGGTAAGAGGAAACGAGGGAAGTTAGGAAGACTATTCATTATAGGCAGATCATTCGAAGTTCATTGGTTAGAGGTAGGCTTTGAAAGGGGTGGAGGGGGGTCATCAGAATGAATAATCTATCTATCAATGGGCGCACTGTTGCTTTCCCACCAATAAATTGGTGGAAGGCCTTGTTGTGCCCTATCCTGGTTGACCTTCATATTAACCGTAAACTCTCTCAGAGTTCTAAAGGTTCTTTGTTCAGGAGGGGGTATAAGATCTTCTATTGGTATTTCCCCTTTTCTTCTGACAACCTCCAATCTTTGTTCTAACTCTTCATGCGGAATAATCATATGTGGGTAAGTGCCTCCAAACCCTATAGTGGGCTCATAGAGGCGGCTAGAAACACCAAAACCTTCCGTTCTACCAACAATCCTCAAATCATGAGAGACCTCAAACATCATCAACTCATGATCAAACCTTCGAATAGAATTTTGGAGGTCCCTTTCTTCTTCTAATGAATCAGGCTCCCAAAAAGATCTCCAGATACTCTCTGTGTCATCCTGACTTCCTAACAAATTGCTATCTCCTTCCATAACCATGAACACACCATCGGAAAATAACTCACCCTGGCAATATGAATTCTTCACCCCATCTTCATACCACTCTGAATGTCCAACATAGAAAGGTTTGCGGTAAATCCTCACCATTGCTCCATCAAAGTTGGGAATGGTTGCATATGATAAGTCCATCTGCAGCTGGCCACCTAATCCAGCTGACCATCTTCGACTGAGAAGCATCCTATAAACTGGGGCAAATCAACTACTACAACATCCATGAGGGTGGATATGTCTTGTTATCCACTAATTTTGGACTTAGTGGATTCCCACCGAGCCGCCAAAGTATTGAACAAGTCAATTGTTCATTGTCAGTGCTCAAAAGGTTCCGCGGTTCATAAGGACCAGTTGTGGTCTTTTCTTTTTAATAAAATGCATGTTCATACCCCCTTGGGGAAATTGTAAAAAATGTCCTAGCATTTATTTTTTTATAAAAGGCTCGACTTCCCAGACTAAAGCATCAAGCCGACTAGCCCTGAGTGTTTTTTTCCTTGATTATTATTGGTTGTTGAACAAATGACTAATAATTTCTGAGTTTTTCAGTCACATCTCCAAAGCTGGGGTAGTCGTCTTGGTGTTTCGGCCTTAGGAGGTTATTAGAGCCTTCATGTCAATGTTTTTCAACATGCTAGGCATTCGAATTGAGTCGTATGGACATGTTCTATGTCCCCCTAGACTTTCGTTTGATTCTGAGAAAAAGTAAAATTGTCCGTTTTTAAGCCATTTTTTAATGGTTTAAATGAAAAAATTTAAAATGTAAAAAAAGTGTGATACGGAGTCCGTCTTTGGCATGGTTGGGCTCTTTTTCAAGCCCGAAGCAACATCTTTAGCCTAGGGGCCATTTGCACTATGTTTTGGGCAGCTGAAACACCCTGGAAGGCGTTATTTCACTAACGGAGCACCAAAATAGCATTTAAATGCTAAATTTTGAGAAAATGCACAAAAGTAAAAAATTAATAAAAAAAGGACGAGGATAACATGGCATGGGTGCCCCCATATTCATGCAACTCTTTTCCATGTGAAGGCTATCCAAACTTTGGTTTAAAAAGAAGTCATGAATTATTTCAAAGAGTGGATAACGTGAGGGTGAAGAGAAAGCTCATGAATGGTGTGGAGAGTGTGGATGTGAGTGGGATTGGGTGGACCCCTCTCCACTTAAAATATTAATTTTAAACCATGTTATATTTCTTGGTAACACATTATGTGTTACGGAGGCTAGGAGAGGTTTAAGAGGTAGCGAATTAATTAAAGGAAAGGGTGACATGAAAGCTCCTGCTACCACCATTCGCTAGTGTGGATGTGAGTGGGAGTGGTGTGGACCCCTCTCCACTTAAAACCTATGCTTTAAACACATAATATATTTTGGGAGTATGTTATACCATGTCCACGAGCCTTTCAATTAATTGTTCCTTCACTCCAAAATTCCGTACAATCGCGTGAGGGAAAGATTGCACGTGTGGAGTTTGGTGACGAGGTTGGGTGTTGTGGCCTTTGGGGAGTGAGTTGGTAGGAGAGGTGGCATCTAGCTGTCCAATTCCACTTTTGATTAGTTCAGTTTAACTCCTCTTCAACTCAGTTACACTCCGGGTTGATCTTCAGTTGTTTGGTGCCCCCCTGGGGCTGGGTTTTGTTATAAATAAGAGGTCTCTTCTCCCATTTTGGGTGGATGATTTTTGCAGAGAACCTTTGGTGAAAAACACTATAATGCTTGTTGCTTTCATGCAATTATTTGAATAAAGAAAGGCTTTGGAGGCTCATGTGGTGTGGTTCTTGGATGCATATGCTTTGGTGAATGAGGTGATACAATTTCAAATTTTCCTCTTGCTTTGCTAATCTGTGGTTATTGATCAATGCTTTAGAGGGCTTACATAAGCAGATAAAAATAGATATTTGTAGTCTCAAGTTATCTATTTACTCATTTACTCTTAGAGATCTAAAAGAGCATTGTCTTCTTCAGTTGTATCTCATGCTTCTTTTGATTTCAATTAGTAGATGGTACATGATCTAATACCCATTTTTGCAAGTGTATGAGTTCTTTGATTGGAGATCACTCCACTCTACTGAGTAAAAGGTTGAGCTAGTTTGCATCTCTTTTTCTTGGGGCCAAGTATAAAACTCAACAACTATTTGCTAAGTGAGATCCAAGGTGGCTTCAAAGATTCAAGATCAGCGGTTCTACCTCTCTTATTCACCTTTAAAATCAAAATTCAACTCTTTCTTTCAAGTTACTTTTGTTTTTCTTTTGCTTCATAACAAGTAGATCCAAGACTTAAAGTTTATCATTTTATCTCTTGTTATATAGATCTAAGAAATTTTCCAAGTTTACTTTATCAAAAGCTTAGATCTAGCCTTTTAGGTTTAGTACTTGAAGTAGTATATTCTTTCTATCTTTCGACAAGTACTAAGTTTGTATTTTTTTTATTGTATTTTATTGACTAACCCACTAATTTACAAATACATAGCTTGTTGGTTTTTTCCTTTTCGTGGCAGGTTAAGCGGAAATGCTGGCGAAATTTTGAGGTTTCAGGCTCCTCAAATCACCTCTAATTCCCCCTTCTTCATTCCCCTTCTATGGACTGCTTTGTAGGCCTTTTTTTATCACTTTCCAAGATCAAAAGGGAGCCCCAAACATCAAAGCATTGTAATAATTAATAAAAAGCAAGTGGGATAAATGCTCCCACACCCCACTTCCCCCATTTGGGGGAAGCCTGTATCGTCCATTGTCTATTTTGGCATTTGACTTTGCTTTATACCTGCACAATAAACTGTTAGAGTAGAATAGGAAAGGTTACCTTCTTGTTTTGAAAATGTTTTTTTCTTTATCTCATATAAATTGCTAAAAAGAACTTAAAGTCTCTTGAATCTCACTGAAAAGTGGATCAAGAGCACTCTCAATCGCAGAGGTTTTGCCTTTTTTTTTAAGATTAGATTTCCTGTTTTTCATATAAATTGCTAAAAAGAACATAAAATCTCTTGAATCTCACCAAAAGGTGGATCAAGAGTGCTCTCTGTCAGAGAGTTGGTTGTTTATTTTTTTAGTTCATTTACTTTAGCGTTTTTACCTTTTCCATAAATCTCTTCAATCTCGTCATAAGGCGGATCAAGAGTACTCTCTACCGGAGAGTTTTTCGATGGTTCTTGTTCACAACTGTTAATAAAATTGGAATTTACATTTACTACACTGTGTATGCTCTACCCACTTGTGGGATACCCATAAATAAAACACTCTCCCAAGAAAACCAACTAAAATCCAGCATTGATCGCTAATAATCGAAAGTGGGCAAATTCTACCTGGGGACACGGGAACCACTGTACCGAGACCTTGAAAGCACAGTTAGGCTACATCCTTGTTGGTGTAGTGTTGATCACTGCTTTAGAGACTCCAAACAGCCCACATGTTCTTGTACATAGCCACTTAGAATATTATCCGGACATATCTCCAGTACTGAAAGGTATATCTTGGAGATCCCCTTCCCTTTTAATAATCAACTTCACCCCTAAAAATTTACAATAAAATTTACCAAGAACACTTACAAAACGTTCTCAAGCACACCTCAGACTTGTATCAAGCATCCCAAGCACTCCATTTGGCACTGGTCTTATCAATTATTCATTTTCTTATTATCTATTTGAAGTACTTGTTTATCTATTTTCGTATCATACTATGGATGCTTTACTTTGAAATTGTCATTGTCAAGTGGTAGTGCATCTTTAATTATCTTGCAAGTACTTACTTGGGTCATTTATTGTAAATCTATTTTAAAAATTCCTAAAAAACACCCATCCTCATCATACACCAAAAAACATTTTAAAACACGAGCCTTAGAAACTCTTTGTAGGGTCTACCCTCCTTAGCTTCGTTAGGAGTTTGCCAAGGGATGACTTGATGACTCAACACTGTAAGCACCTGGGCTAAAGGATAAGGGGATCCACACAACACATAAGTTGGACTAGGTGAACAATAGGGCATGGCGGTATCTCACAAATGGGTGGAATGATGAGAAGGCTCCACCAGACTCTAGTCAAGCAACCCTTTTAATACTTTATTTGCTCATCATTTGTTTCACTAGTTGACCTCTAAAGGAAGGTGCCCTGGTAAGCCTTCTGGGCTTCCAAATAATGACAAAGACATGACCTTCTTGGGCCAGTCTCTCCCTGTTGCCCTGTGGGGGAAAATGAGTCGTACATTATACAAAGAATGAGTGCTCATCCTCTAGCCACCAACTTTATTTTTCATTGATAACTTTCTAGCCTCCAAGAGCAGGTGCCCTGGAAAGCCTTCTAGGCTTCCAGAAAATGACTAAGGCTCATCCTTGAGGGGCTTGCCTCCCTGATACCCTGTGGGGATAAATGAGCCTTACACCATACAATGGATGAGTGCTCATCTCTTGGCCACTGGCTAGTTTTATTTTCCTATTTCCAATAGTGTCTAAAGACACTTTTATTTTGTTGGCAGGGCATTTATTTAGAATAACTTTAAGTTCCAATGCCTTAGTGTCCCTGATCCACTAATTTTGCACTTAGTGGATTTTTTGGTGAGCCGCCAGAGCATTGAACAAGTACACTTGTTCGTGATCAGAATTCAGAAGTCCGCCAGCCTTTTCTTGGGACTCTTTTCGGAACTTTTTGTAAATACATGTTCATACCCCCTTGGGGAGATTGTAAAAAAATGTCCTAGCATTTAATTTTTTATACAAGGCTAGGCATCCCGGACTTGGGCATCAAGCCGACTAGCCCAGAGTGTTTTTTCCCTTGGTTATTATTGGTTGTTGAACAAAAGACCAATAATTTCTGAGTTTTTCACTTGCTCCTCCAAAGCTGGGGTAGTTGTCTTGTTGTTTCGGACTTGGGAGGTTATTAGAGCCTTCATGTCAATATTTTTTGTCATGCTAGGCATTCTTATTGAGTCGTATGAACATGTACTAGGTTCCCCTAAGGTTTCGTTGGATTCTGAGAAAAATAATTTTTTTTCCGTTTTTTAAGCCATTTTTTAATGGTCCTAAAGCATCATCAAGCGAGGCTGAGTACATAAACTATGTAGGTGACATGCATGATATTTCCGGAGAAGGTTGGAGAGAGGCAAAACAATATTCAAGAGAGCCTGAGTACATTAATGCAGTTGGACAGCTCCATCCTGTCACCACAGAAACCCGGTATCAAGTTGAAGATTATAGTCAACAATTGGATAACCTCACTAAAAACTTTGGTACTAATCCTACAAATGAGCATAATGATGATAGTTTGGAAGGTTTTCTACCTTGTGACTTTTTTTCTGAAGAAGATGACTATGATCATGAGGAGAGATATAGCCAGGGATGTGATACAAGTGAGGAAGAATCCCTTACATTTGAGATGGATGATAACTACGAGACTTTAATTGAAAATAAAATATTAGAGGTTTCATGTGATGAGAGTCCTCCATGCTCCCCATCGGATGACAAATATTTGGAAAGTTGGGTCCCATGTGATATCTTTGAAACCCAGCTTTTTGAAGAAGATTGTTTTGAGCAGAATGAGGAGTGTAGCCCGGGACTTGATACTAGTGATGAGGCATCTCTCATATCCGACATAGATGGCGATGATGACTATTGGACTTTTATTGAAAATCCAACCTATGATACTTTTGAAAATATTTTTGAGAATCTCATCTGTGATGTGTCCAGCGTGGGGAGTTGTTATTCTGAAACTTATGAAAGTTGTAAAGAAGAGCAGTTAGAGTTTTCCTATGATCAGTCAGAGTTGTATCTGGGTATCTATAACAAGGACTTGGAAAAGCAATATAGTGAAGGATCGGATGGGGTGCAACTGGTTGAAATTTTTTCTCAGCCATCGTCTTCACATATAGATGTTCCTTATGTTTTGGAGCAGCTTGGGGTTTATACAACGAGTTATTATTTGATAAGCCTTGATGATCAATATGATGGAGTAGTCGACGTACCTCATCATCCTGATTTGTATATCAGCGCTATCCAGTCATGGATAGAAGCAGCCTGCTCGAGCACCTACCAGTTTGGGAAGAAGTTTGACGACATTATTCATGCCTATGATTTCCCATCCAGCCCACCCATTCTGGATCATTACGCAGGTTTGCATTTTTTGGAAATTGTGTCCTTACTTTGGCTGGTAACCAAAGACAAGGAAAAACTTTTTATATTAATAAAATGCTCAGGTGGCTACACTAGATTTATGATTACACCTAACCTTTTTTATATCATGCTTAGAGTAGGAAAATAGGCTCCTCAAAGTGAGCATTTTCTTTCTGTACTGAGAAATAAATAAATTTTTAGTTAAGTTTTGTCATTCCCTTAAATAAAGCAACTTTTGGATCATTGGCTCTTTTTCATAAAGCTTGTGCTACTAAGGTTTTCTTGTCAAGTTGACATGTTTTTACAGGGTATGGAAACCAGAGATTCTGGTGTTCTCGTATGCTCTCCTTGCATAAGAGACTAGATCGAGCACACGTCCCGCAGTTGGAGCCAGATGTTATCCACTAATTTTGCACTTAGTGGATTTTTCGGTGAGCCGCCAGAGCATTGAACAAGTACACTTGTTCGTGATCAGAATTCAGAAGTCCGCCAGCCTTTTCTTGGGACTCTATTCGGAACTTTTTGTAAATACATGTTCATACCCCCTTGGGGAGATTGTAAAAAAATGTCCTAGCATTTAATTTTTTATAAAAGGCTCGGCTTCCTTGACTTGGGCATCAAGCCGACTAGCCCAAAGTGTTTTTTCCCTTGGTTATTATTGGTTGTTGAACAAACGACCAATAATTTCAGAGTTTTTCACTTGCTCCTCCAAAGCTGGGGTAGTTGTCTTGTTGTTTCGGCCTTGGCAGGTTATTAGATCCTTCGTGTTAGTATTTTTTGTCATGCTAGGCATTCTGATTGAGTCGTATGAACATGTACTAGGTTCCCCTAAGGTTTCGTTGGATTCCGAGAAAAATAAATTTTTTCCGTTTTTTAAGCCATTTTTTAATGGTTTAAATGGAAAAATTCAAAATGTAATAAAAGTGTGATCCGGAGTCCATTTTCGACGTGGTTGGGCTCATTTTCAAGCCCGGAGCAGCATCTATACCCTAGAGGCCACTTTCACTATCTTTCAGGCAGCCGAAGCATCCCGAAAGTCATCATTCAACTAAAAATGCATCAAGATGGCATTTTAATGCTAAAACTGGACATTTTGACACTAAGTCAAAATATTAAAAAAGTCAAAATTAAAGTCAAAATTGATTTTTAAGTGGTGGAGATGATTTGGCATGTGGGTCCAAGTGATTTACGACCCCATTCAAGTTGCATAGGATTACGACTTTGGTTTAAAAATTAAATTTTTGGAATAAATTCATGAGAAGAGGGTGACGTGGATGGATGGATCAGCGCTAGTGTGAAGTGGTGAGTGGGATTAGTGGGGGCCCATCCACTTAAACCAATAAATTAATTTGAAGCCATAGTATTAATATATACCAACACAAGAGAGTAGTTGCGAATTAATTTCATAAGAGGTTGACGTGAGGGAGTGGTGACGTCAACCATTTCACGTGGATGGATTTGCAGAGGACCTCTGCCCGTATGATCGTAATTTCTTATCTATGTTATGAATAAAGTTGAGTCTTTGGAGGACAATTTGATGGTGCAAGAACTTGCATGGTGAATATTTGGCTTATAACCAAGGTAATATCTGTGTAGTTATTTTATTATTCATGCATGTTGTGTTGTCTAGTTTAGAAGGTTATAATCTAATCCATAGAGTAGGCATCTGAAGTTTCAATTTGCTTGCTTATGTGTAGCTATACACGATCTAAGAATTGCATATTGTATTCAGTTGTACTCATGCTTTTCGGTTTTTGTTTGGTTTATAAATACTAGATCTAATCACTTGCTTGAAGGGTATTTTAGTTTTGCAGATCACCCGACGTGAAGTAGAGATTAGAGCTCAGTTGCATCCTCTCTCTCTTCAAATATAATTTTTCTAATGTTTCTTGTCCCACAGGTTCCCTCCACGCTCAAATTTACTCAAGCTTGGGCTTGAAGTTTTTCTTATCCATCCTCAAACTTAAAAAGAAAATTCTTGCTTTTCGGTTACTTTGGTTTTGTTTCATAACAAGTAGATCTAAGTGTTAAATCTTATCTTTTCTATCTCTTGTTATATAGATCAAAGAGCTTCCTTTGCTAAAAATTTTATCTCACGAAAGTTTAGATCTAGCTTTGCTTAGTTTTAGTACTTGAAGTCGCATAAAAAACTCTATCTTTGCACAAGTACTAACTGTAAATTTTAGTGTATTTTATTGTCTAATCCACTGTTTTACAGGAAAGTAGCTCGCTGGTTTTT
>LPNX010542676.1:294900-323302 GCA_001517045.1 Pseudotsuga menziesii | reverse complement strand
TATATCTCTATATATATACTCCATGACTTATCTCAAATGTACATCCATGACTTATCTCAATGGTTCAATGGTTCTTTATGAACTGTACATCTCTCTCTCTCTATATACTCTTCAACCAAATAGCTTAGCATGCTGCATTTGTTTAGAAATGATTTTGACTCTCAAATCTAACAATTGAAAATGCAATTTTCATACATTTGCAATTTCATTATTTTAAAATTGTAATTCAATACATGGCCTAAAATGAATCTAAGCAAACAAATTGTAATTTAAATAAAAAATAGAGGAGATTCCAGGACTGTTTTTAAAAAATAAAAAGTTTGTTAGTTTGTACCCAACACATAAATAAACCTAGGGAAAATGGTAATTTTGTTATAAAATGAAGAGAAAGTATAGGAATCAACCAATGGTGGGGGTGAAATCTCCTCCCTTCCCCTTGAATCAGCTCCAAATGCTCCAATGCCTGTCGAAATCTCGCTCCAAACGCTGCGCTGCCCATCGAAATCGCGTTTCTGATAATGAAAATGAACTCGGGACTGTGTATTTTTTTATTATATAATTTCCATATCGCGTGCGCGTTTTGTAGGTATATAACGCGTACGCGTTTTATAGTTATATAACGCGTGCGCAATGTGGTTTCCTATCCTACATGTCATATGACATGTCAGGCTGGGGTTGAACCATACCAAGTGCTATGTCAGGCTCGGGTTGATGTATTTTTTGGTAGCATGATGTTGTTTTTGAAAACTAGGATTGCATCTTAAAGGTCCATCATCTTCTTGCACTGACCCTTGAATATTCCATGGCTTCCAAATGAGATGCAAACCATGACAGGAAATAAAACCTTTGATTCAAAAAAAGAGAATCTACAAACAAGTGTAAAACAATATAAGTATTAGGTTGAGTACATGCAGGAGACAAATGATGGCTTGGTCATGGAAAACATAAGACTCAGAGAGGATTTGGAGGAGGTGAACAACCATTATCAGGAGTTGATTGCAGTTTCAAGAGAAGCATTGAAAATGAAGAGGAATACAGAAGGTCAATTCACAATGTTGAAGCAAACCATACAGGACCTACAACAACAAAATGAAGAACAAACTAGGAAGATTGTAGATATGGAGGTAGATCAATTGAAGGAAAGAAGAAAAGCTCAAGCCCTGGAAGGGATTGCTTTATTAGCTGAAGCAGCTAAGGATTTGTAAAGTTTGTTAAGATAATCAGTTATTAGTTAGGTTTGAAAGTTACTTTATTTTTGTAAATATTATTTAGATGAAACTATTCAATGGGTAGACTAAAAAATAGTTAGGGTTCAGTTCCTTAACCAATTTTGGAGAATAGTATTAATGTAAGTCTCAAAGAAGACAAATGGTTCAATTTTTTGGCTGGTAAGAGGAGGTCTTCAGACTTGTTTATAGGCTAAGTAAAAGACTCTTATGTGTATTTGAAAGACTGATTATGAAATATATGATCTATATTCCCTTCAGTTTGTTCTCTGGCTTCATTTATAACTTGTTTTAGTTACTCAGCTGGCAATTTCATTGCTTGTTTAAAGTTTTTATACTTGTAATACTTTCCATCTGTGGGTGAATCTAAGTGTTTTTTTATGTTGGAGTATGGTTATTATGTTATGCATCTCAACCTTTCTATGCTTATGATTTAGTGTTTATTTGGATTTATGAATGCATTCCTTCTTGTCATCAAACTTCTCAACCAAAAAACCTTGAAAAACCCTAAAACCCCTATTTTGTTTTATTGATATTATTGAGATTGTGTTGGCTTTTTCTCTTGCAGTCTGGGGACAATTTCTAGCATAAACGCCTTCCTTGGAATGGGAACTGGATGATCTAAAAAATGGTCGATGCTATGACTTGCATAACATAAAACTAGTTACGACATAGGAGTAGTTTGTATTCCAAAGGAGCGTCAATGACCTCAATGTGAATGGAGACTGATTTCCCCCCAGTTCAACCTGGATAGTAGGAAGTAATCCATAGTATTGAAAGCCATGGATACCAAAGGAATTGAGTGTGGTAGGTGAATGATTGATCTCAGGGGAACCAATGGCTCTCTAAGAAGACAAAGACATGACCGAAGGATCCATCCAAGATGTCACGACGGATACTATTTCTAGAAATCTTAGTAGTTAACTGGAAATCCAACTGATGTGAGAACCTAGTTTTAAAGTCATCCAGTTTGAAAGTAATGATGCTATTGTTCTCATGATCCATAGCTCCAAGTGCTGTGAGCAAATTGTTTCACTGTGTGGGACAATTTTGGAGTACTTCTAGGGTCAACATAGCACACGGTGCCTGGTATAAATCTTCTACAATGTTACAGTATTGGGAAACACGTGCATTGGTTCCTGGGATAAGTATATCCGCAATAAGGCAGAGTAATGGTAGGATATACCCTTGAGGATCCATCCTGACTGGAAGGAAGTAAAACCATAGATGAATTAGGGGGAGGGATGTTTGTTGCTGGCAGAATTATAGGTAAGTTCTTGTAACGTACCTGGCCCTCTGACTGGAAAAAAGGACGCTACTATCACCAAACATACGGGCAAATATCCATGTGAAGATGAACATGCATATAGTGCTGAAATAAAAACTTAAAACATAAAACATGCTAAGACGCATAAACCTTCACATGCATAGCAGAAGCAAACATACATTCATTCAAGCATACCACTTGTTCATCATATTCATTAATCAATAAATATAAATGCAGAGATAAGCCCACACATGTAGCCAAGGTACACAAATCAGCCAAGCCCACACAGTAGGGTTTATCGGGTCGTCAAGGAGTTAGGGAAGGATAAAAGCTAAGTTGGTGGCCTCAACAAGGAGATGAGGATGCCTACACCAGAGCTAACCTTGACCTCTAGGAAATCCACATGCCCAACACCAGGAATCAATCCTTTCTTTGTTCCACAGTCTCTGAGGCCCTGACTTCCCTTTCCAATATTCTTCAAGGGTTGTGGAGAAGAAAGACAGTAGTCTCACTCTGTCTGAGTGGCTCCAAACAACAGTTTCTCAAGCATACCCAATGTCTAATCCTATTCTCAATAGTCCAAATACCAACCACTGCATATCGCAGTAAAATGAACAGTTCACAGCTCAGTGAAGGAGATGAAGACAACAGGGTGACAACCCCAAACAAAAAGGTGAACACGGCTCAAGTTCACAAGACAAATTAGATTTTTTATTGGCCCCAGCATGGCCAAAATAACTCAGCAGCAACCCAAAGAGGTAATTTCATACACAACAACCCAAAACTAGGGGAAGACAATACACAGTCCACAATGGGAAAGGACCAAAACTCCCAGCATGGCCAGGAGAAAATTTAGCCAATGAATGTGGAAATCAACAGCCATCCAACATCCATGAGCCCACAACACACAATTCCTCAATGCAATCGCTGAAGAAAGTTACATAGACAGAAAATGGGAAAAGAACCGATTCTTAATCTGTGCATGAGGGGAAAGGACGCTGCCAACAAAATTGTGGAAGAGAATTCCACCATGATCCAATGATGGAAAATAGAACATTACGCAGTCTAACAATGGTGGAAAAAGAAACCAACTCTCTGTGTGAGCATGAGGGTGAACAAAACCGTCGACTAGCAACTTCGTGAGAGGAGGGAAGAATGAACCCCCCAACAAGGAATTGTAATCCATTTTAACTCTGCTCTGCGTGAGGAAAAAAAACAGTCGGTGGTGGGGAGAGTGGATAGAATGATCATTCGTCACGTCATGGAGGGAGTGCAGGCGTGAGCATAGTGGTTTTCTGCCAGCCCATAGATATCCCCACTAACAACAGAAACTAAGATGGTCGACACATGGCAAACTCCCAATGGCCCCCACGGGTTAGACAACCCCCCCTTAACCTTAGGAATCATGCCCTTTTGATTTAACGTTGCACCATTGTAGCTGGTTGTAGTTTTAATTAAATTGATGTGCATATTTACATGATTCCAAAACTATAATGTGCCGGAAAGCACGATATACCATCGGCAACGATCCCTATTGCCGAAACATACACAACCAAATTGATGGTGGGGATTTTTCCTTTAGCTCCTCACCACGATTGATTACAAAATATACATCATGTACCTTTTAATGCAAATGGGGTCAAAACTGGGGTGTTACAATACCCTCCCTCGTGGGACAACACCGTCCTCGGTGTTCCAATACATAGGATTTCATATACCATTTGCACATTCAAAATTTCAAAATTTTTCCGATCTGTCCCATGTTCAGTTAGTTACTTTGAACTTTCAGGACCAAGCCCCTCTGATTCCATGAGTTTCTCCTGCTGATTCTCAGCTTTTGGCTTATCTCGAAGTCTAGGAACTTTGTGGCTGCTGCCTTCTTTATGTTCCCTCGTTGGGCAGTCCCAGCCTAAATGATGTCCTCCGCATTCCCAACATTTTTCTATCTGCTTCATCTTTCCTTGCTCAATTTCCTTTGAGTCTTCATGCCTTGACTGTTTCTTAACAGATCGCTTGGACAAATATTCCATCATTGATCCACTTTCCTTGCCTTTACGGATTACTCTCAGAAGGATTTTGGCCTCCTTTTGCAAGCCAATAGAGTCTTGCAAAATCTGGTG
Organism: Pseudotsuga menziesii; assembly: GCA_001517045.1. Lineage (NCBI taxonomy): Eukaryota > Viridiplantae > Streptophyta > Pinopsida > Pinales > Pinaceae > Pseudotsuga > Pseudotsuga menziesii. Next base: position 318,689 of record LPNX010542676.1, on the reverse strand, counting down.
GTTCATCTCATTCTACCTTTTCTGTATCTTGAGCATCTCCCCAAGATTCTCGTGGGTCCTGGCAATTGTTTGAAGAAGAATTCCAGCCAATTCCAAAAACTTTTGGTCTGCTTCCATGATCAATGTGCACTACTGGATTTCACCTTTCACTTGTGAAATGCATCATTGAAACTCTGTTAGACCAAGCATAATATAGGTATTAAAATTAGTCAATTAATTGCTCAATTGGCATGACAGTCCAAGACTCATCAAGGAGACTTTCATATCTTTCATGCCTTCCCAACAGGCACATGAGCTCATTCATGTCCATTCTTGGGCAGGGAATTAACTATTCCAACATTCACAATTTACTTTAAGCAAATACACACATTCAATTTTTAGTCATACATGCATTCAACAATCTTTTGTTGCAAGAGAGAGCAGCAAGATTTTTTCCCCTCTTTGTTTTGTTCCATCCTAGAATCCACACCACCACTATGGCTTTTCATGCTCTCAGCCTCTTTCACTTCACCATGAATGTTGGACCGATCCCTCTTGGTCATCACACTTAGTGTCTTCAGTCTATTTCAGACCTCTCAACCATGGAGCGTCCCCACCTAGTTTTTCTTGGCTGCTAGGACCTTCACAGTCTCACTAGCACCTTTTTCATTGCTACTCATTCTAAGATCTTCAGGACAATCACATGTCCACATGCACCCCTAGGATGCTTTTGCAGTCCTTGCTTCCAGCGATACCTATATTCAAACATTGAATAAATTCACATGTTTGGTTTATTCCCATCAGTATTTACCTCTTAACAAGGGTTTAAAACATCATAACCAAATCATATACACATGTATATTCATAAGCAAGATATTGCAAAATAATCCAATACTTATCTATATTGCGCATTTCCTTGTTGGTCCATAGGATCCTGCTTCACTTTGCAAGCCTTGGGATCGCCTATGGACTTGGATGTTAGGTCAGCATGCAAGCTACTTCACAACATCCTTTTATATATATATCAAGCACAGTCAAGCCAACCTTCAGTTAGGTTTATCATACCATCAACAAATCACCTGTAATTATATCAACAATACACTTAGATCAACAACCAATCATCAGGAAAGCCAACACCATTGGGTTTATCAGGCCATCAACAATAACACATGCACTTATATCAACAATAAATGACCACTTCCCATATCACACAAGAGACCACTCCCTTTTCTGAGTTGGAAGTCCCTCAAGAATGTCTCCTTCTCTGTGCTCTTTAGAGAGACCACTCCCTTCTCTGAGTTAACAGTCCCTCAAGAATGTCTCCTTCTCTGTAGAAGGTAGGATGAGCTCAAGCCATTGTTCATTTAGTGTACAATACTAGACTACATTTGTTTATCCTGACAACACAAGCAATATAAGCATATTCATTAGTGTTATTGCTCTAAAATTGTAATCATATTTCACACCATTCACTATCAAGTATTGAGACACCAGGAGTGCATCCACTCCCTAGGGTGTAATCAATATTGAAAAACCCTTCCATGATCCGAGATCAGGAAAGTGTGCAACCTTTTTCAGTGTGTTCCATGTAGGCCCTATGCATACTCAAGCAATCTGCCATAATGGAAACAAAATCAAAACATTCTCTACATATTGAATTTAACAATTTAACATGCGTATTCTTAGCTAGGGTCACAGAGCACTTATCCATTTTTCGAGGTAGTATTCCTTCGTTACAGAGGAATGGGGGCTCCCTTCTTTGAGTTGATAGTCCCTCAGTTTTCCATACCAACTCCTCTTTTCATTTCATATCCACACATGTCTTATTGACATAATCTATACCATCTCACTCATGTTGCTTACCAGTCGTGTAGTGCAGATGAGACATTTTCCAAATGTCCAATGGAGTTTCACCCGAAACCCATTCCAAGATAAGGGAAAACCTTCCCATGAAGTTTGGCTCCTGTAGGCCATCACACATGATCTTCATGTAGTGTGTACCCTTGGCACATTCATCAAATAGCCAAACAGTCCATCATTATCTGATAATACAATCCAAATTTGATTGTTCTGTAACCAAGTAATAGTATTATTAATTAAATTCAATGAGAATTTGCAACTCTGTTTACTACAGAAATTGATTTTCTTGGCAATGAGGTGATCCTCATTTGTGGGTCTCTTGTAAGAAAGACCACTATGCCCATTATAATTCTATGCTTCATAACAAGAACTCTCACTTTCAATCAACCCTCCTGACACAATTCTATGTCTATGCAAGCCAATAGTGATTAGTAGTTGTCAGCAATTTCTCATATCTGAAATTCACAAATTCAATTTGACAACTCATTATGCATACAAACTATTTTCACAGCCATGAGACTCTTCTCATGAGGTTTGGCTCTTTCACATGGTGGATTCTGGCCCCTATCATGGTCTTACTCTCATTGCCATGCTCCAAACAATCTACCTGAAGCCTGAACTTCAATCAGCCAAAAATTTGGTAAGTCTTGATGCATATAACCTTTTCATTGCTGCAACAATCACTGAAGCATTTTCATAATTTACCAAACTCAAATAGTTCCAACTATTAATCACATCAATATTACCAAAAATTATTTACTTCACACAATCATCATCATACTTTACATTACAGGGTACAGTCACATCATTTATGCAATTAAATGAAATGTTTAGATACTCCTTACTTCACGAATGTATCATTTGTACCACCTTTCTCTCCATAGAGCATTTTTGGCAGCCAATTGATCCTGACTACCCTCTTCATGCACTTATTATCCTGCATTCATAACAACTCTTGAAATGGTTCCAGAATTGTCATCAATTCATCATTTCAGCCATTAGTTATTCATAATATCACATGCACTATCTTAATGCATCACAACATTTGCACCCATACTTAGGTAATCATTTACTCACACCCTTCATATGCATCCATTCAATGCATAACTACAAGATTTATGAAATATTTTAATGCATATCCACTCAATGCTACCTTGCATTGATTCAGGAATACTATGCATTCAAACATACCATGCATGGCCTAACCATGACTACCTCATATAGGATGCATTACTATAATCAAGATCATTAGTGCTTACTTTCTTCGGCCACTAAGCTCATAGCAACATAATACAGGCATACCATATTTCTATATGAATGTGGTATAAAATTCAAATACCCACATGGTATGAGACCTCTTGCTTTTACCACTCCATGCAATTGTCATAATTAAACTCTTACCTTCATAGGTCCTACTTACACCCTTGACACTACTAGTTTGGTTGGTCCTTTACAGGAGATTGTAGAATTTGCTCACCAACTTTTGATTCTAGACTTGTTGCCTTATCCCTTTCTCCATAGGGTTGCTAGTCACATTCGTCAGCATCAGCAACATATTCAGCCATGCCCATGTTGTCATTGGTTTTTCCACTAATTCCAACATCAATGCCATAATCATCATTAGTGGTTCATTATAAACGTATAATCCTCACTATTTTTACCAGCATGTAATTAATATCCTTTTCATGCAAGGCATATCCTCATACATTTCATGTATAAAAATTATAAAATGTAGTTATAATCAGCAATATAGGGTTTTAAGGAAACTTCCCTTTTTAAGTCCCTCATCCTTGCATGGAACTCCTCTTCCACACAACAGCTGATTTGCCTGCATGGTCTTGCTACCTCTAGGCATGCAATTTCCCATATTTTTCCATTTGACAGCATCAGCTTTCTCTTTCAGGTAATCACTTAGCACTTTGCTGCTCCTACCTGTCCATATGCTTCATTCTGACCTCGGGTGTGAAAACCACATCATTTAAAAAATGATGGAAAAAGACACCAATGAATGTTGGGTTTGAAATGCGAACTCCAGCCACCTAAGGTTTTCTTCCTTTTCATTCCTAAAACTACTGAGAACCCCAATGAGAAATTCATTACAATTCCCACTGGAGGACTAGCTGGAACTGCTAAAAATTCCATTGGAAAACCCAGTTTTCTTTCTCCCTATCGCGTCCTTTCCCAACTAAGTTTTCGACACTTTAGTGGTCAAAATGCCTAGCTCACCAGTGGTCTGATCCTTTATTTTTGTTCGGTGTTTCAGTTGCAAAAACGATTAGACTTTCGATTTGCATCGACGAGAAAATCGACTGTTCATCAGGTCCTATCCTTACTAATCTTTCGACGTTTCGGCTACTGAAACCTCTAATTTCTTTCGTTGTATCGAGGAGTTGCTCGTCTACTATTCCAAGTTTCATTAGCGATTCATTGGTCTATTTTTGTCCGCAGTATCAAGTCTGTAATCATCTATTGCTTCGAACTTCATCGGCGATAGCATAGACTAACCTATTGTGTCGGCGGTCGGGTGCCCTACACATCGAACGGTTAGTCCCTTCAGCTTTCGCAACGATGGCCCACAATCGAACTATATCTTCCGCAGCTCACAACTCTGTCGGTGGCCCTAGCAAATAGGCTTTTGCAACATCGATGCTCAGAGAACATCGGGTGATTAGTTCTTTATATGGCCGCAACGGTAGCCCACGATCTCTCTATGCCTTCTGCAACCACGGGTCTATTAGTGGTCGGAACAATGTCCATCGACGGAATAGGCTACTAATCAGCCGTAATGGTGGACATTCAATCAACTAACTTTATCCGACGTAGCTCATCAACAACTGAATCACCTAATCATCAGCGATGTGATCAACTAACCATCGCCGATGGCTGATGATTCTACGACTTAGAATTTTTTTTTATATTTTTCTCTTTAGTCTTCTTTTCTGCTACTTCAATGGATCATTGTCTCTTATTCTCCGTCGATGCAAAAAATTCCTCTACCTTCCGTCCATTCCGTCGGTTCCATCTCCCCTATCCTTCGCCGATCAAAGCAACTACTTGTTGCTGCCGTAGTTATCGGAACCATAATTCACTAACACCTCGACATCGGCAAGTGGAAGACTAATGCATCAGTGGAATAGTTCACTCAACAGCCACAATGATGGATCATCATCTTCGATCCTTTTCCAATCGGTAGCCCAATATGCTAATGATTTTCGATCAGCGAACTGAAGCATAACCTAATCGGCATTGGCAGTTCAAACTTTTTCCATTGGAAGACTAGTGCTCTAGGATTTTGCAATGGCGGGCGCACGAACCACTATCGTCTTCCAATGGCCGATGATTTCGGGCCTTAAAGAAAATTTTTGAACTTTATTTACTACATCGGCTATGGGAACGTCTTCCTTTGCAGCATCGGCGGTCACAGGCTCTATCCGTCAGAAGGACAGTCCTCTAGCTATCTGTAACGACGGCGCAAGATCATCTAATTCCTTTTGATTTTCATCGGCAATCCACACAAATAACATGCTCCGATGGCCGACGAATTCAACACTTAGAAAATTTTCAAAAATTATGTGCTGTCAGCAGTCGGAGGCTCTATCAGTCAGAAGGATAGTGGTCTAGCCATCCGCAATGACGACGCTTAACCAACTAAGAATCGGTGATCCATCTGTCTAAGTGTTCTGATGTGTCGATGACCAAAACACTTAGAAAATTTTCCAAATTTTCCTCCTCTATCTCCCACCGCATCGGCTGTCAGATCAACTATCCATTGGGTGGCCTTCCCACTAAGTGCTCCACTACATCGGAAGAACCTGTAACTAAGTTTTCCAATGAGCTGACATTCTGGCACTTAGAATTTTTTTGGTAAGATTCTCTCGTCTTCACCCATTTTTCCTGGTTTCTGCTGGGAGGTGGGAAACCTTCCTCTATTAACTATTTATCATGGCCCTCTAGGGCCCAAATTATGCAGCATAAGCTCTGTCACTACATATTCACGGCCCATTAAGGCCCATGCTGCAACCTTTAGCTCTAATACCATACTGTAACGTCCCTGACCCTCTGACTAGCGAAGAGGATGCTACTATCACCAAACATATGGGAAAAATAGCCTCGTGAAGATGAACAGGCATATATTGCTGAAATAAAAACTTAAAACACAAAACATGCTAAGACACATAAACCTTCACATGCATAGCAGAAGCAAACATGCATTCATTCAAGCATACCACTTGTTCATTGTATTCATTAATCAGTAAATATAAATGCAGAGAAAAAATGGTTAAGAATACTCATCTTAAAAAGGAGTCATCCCGCAACTAGCTACGTCCCTGCAACATTGCACCCAACCATGAGCCAACATGCTCATCAATCTCTCAGCACACTACCACCCTTGATCTGGGCATGATTCCTCAAGGAGTAAGGTTCAAAGCAGCCTTACACGTAGCCAAGGTACACAAATCAGCCAATCCCACACAGTAGGGTTTATCGGGCCGTCAAGGAGTTAGGGAAGGCTAAATGCTAGGATAGTGGCCTCAACGGAGAGCTAAGGACACCTACACTAGAGCTAACCCTGAACTCTAAGACATCCACACACCCAACACCAGGAATCAGTCCTTTCTCTATTTCATAGTCCCTGAGGCCCTGACTTCCCTTTCCAATATTCTTCAAGGGTTGTGGAGAAGAAAGCCAATAGTATCACTCTATCTGAGTGGATCCAAATACCAGTTTCTCAAGCATACCCAGCCTCTAATCCTATTCTCAATAGTCTGAAGACCAACCACTACATACCACAGTAAAACAAATATTTCACAACTCTATGAAGGAGATGAAGACAATAGGGTGACAACCCTAAACAAAAAGGTGAACACGACTCAAGTCCACAAGACAATTCAGAGTTGTTCTTGGCCCTAGCATGGCCAAAACAACTTAGCAGCAACCCAAAGAGGTACTTGCATACACAGCAACCCAAAACTAGGGGAAGATAATACACAGTCCGCAATGGGAAAGGAACAAAACTCCCATCATGGACAGGGGAAAACTTTGCCAATGAATGTGGAAATCAATAGCCGTCCAACATCCATGAGCCCACAGTACACAATTCCTCAATGCAATCGCTGAAGAAAGTTACAAAGACAAAAAAATGGGAAAAGAACCGATTCTCAATCTGTGTGTGAGGGGAAAGGACGCGGCCAAAAAAAACTATGGAAGAGAACGCCACCAAGATCCAATGATGGAAAACAAAACATTACGCAGTCTAACAATGGTGGAAAAAGACACTGAATCTCTGCGTGAACATGAGGGTGAAAACATCCGTCGACTAGCAACTTCGTGAGAGGAGGGAAGAACAAATCCCCCAACAAGGAATCATAATCCATTTTAACTCTGCCCTGCATGAGGAAAAAAAATAGTTGGCAGTGGGGAGAATGGACAAAATGATTGGTCGTCACGTCGTGGAGGGAGTGAAGGAATGAGCGTAGTGGTTTTCTGCCATCCCATAGCTTCCTGCACTAACAACAAAAACTAAGGTGGTCGACACATGGCAAACTCCCAATGGCCCCCACGGGTTAGACAACCCCCCCTTAACCTTAGGAATCATGCCCTTTTCATTTAACGTTGCACCGTTGTAACTGGCTGTAGATTTAATTAAATTGATGTGCATATTTACATGATGCCAAAACTATAATGTGCTAGATAGCATGATATACCATCGACAATGATCCCTATTTCCGAAACATACACAACCAAATCGATGGTGGGGATTTTTCCTTTAGCTCCTCACAACGATTAATTACAAAATATACATCATGTACCTTTTAATGCAAACGGGGTCAAAACTGGGGTGTTACAGTTTTGCCCCATACTAGAAATGGTCCCTCCGATAGATGATGGAACTTGGGCTAGGGGATGCCCCCGAGGTGTAGAAACTACCGAAGAAGTTGAGGTAGATGGGGAATTTTGATTTGGGGAGGGAGTTTGAACTGGATTCTGACTAGGAGTTCCAAGAGTTCCAAATTCAAGTGAAAATGATCCTAAATTCTTCAAAAATGATCCTAATAGGTACTAACAGGCCTCAACAAGTGTTTTGGTTGTAAAATAAAGTTCTACAAATTCTACGATAAACCCAATTAAACGTCGAAATCAGTGATGTCAAAAAGGTTTCATTCCAAAGCCAAATGCACACAAAATTTTAAAATCCTTCGAAAATCCCTAAATCCCGATAAAAGAGAGGTAAATACTATCTAAAATATCTTTTAGAGGATTCCTAAGACATTTATAGCAGAAAAAACCAAGCAAAATGGTCCAAAATTGAAGATTCAATAATAAAAAAAATCAAGATACCATGACTTTACCTCACTGTGGTGACTCAATTTTGTATTGATACACAGAGCGGTGGGGTGGGGGGAAGGGGTTGTAATGCTATGCATAGGATAGAAAAGGGAATTACCAAGATCAAAAGAGGAAAGCTCAATATTCGAGCCCAAATTTCTTGAAAAATGAAAATCTAAGGGTGAAATTAGGCCGATTTTGGACTCCATAACTTAAATAAAGGCTTTAAAGATCAAGATCAAGCATGAATTAAAATATTTAAAGGTAAGAAACACCCAAAAAAAGGGAAAAACTCAAGAAAACAAGAAATCAAGAGAAAACCCCCTAGCTCTTGAGTATGGTCGTTAATATGTTAACAGAGTATTCTACAACTGAAGCTATATCATACTCTCCTATTTATATGGGGTGGGTGAATCTCAATAAACAGAAAACAAACCAATTAACACAATAATCCTAAGATATTAATCCTTCTTTCATGGATTTTGAGAAGGGGAGGAAGGGAGGAGAATACCTCTTGTAGCCTTGAAGTTTGAAGGAGTTCCTTGATGGTTGGCCTTCGAATCTCCTTCACACCTGCAAATCTCACCACAAAATCCTTCCTGCTATCATACCAAACTATATTTAAGAAATATAGGTTAGATCTAATTGCCTACCAATTCTACATCAAGATAAAACTTGAAGGAAAAACATTGAACAAGAATTGGGAAGAAAACTGAATTGATTCATAATATATGAACATGGAGAAATACTTACAATCCTTGAATATGACTTCCTTCTCAATTTCTTAGAACTACTCCTCTACCATCCATTCCTTTGATGCCCAAAAACCTTTATAGTAGAAAATTCATTTCTATCCCTCAATTCCCTCGACATGCATTTAGTCTCAAACTTGTTTCCTCTAATTCACCTCATATGCCTTTCTTATATAGCATTGGTATTTGTACATTTTCCAAACCTATAAAAGAATATAAAATAAACTAATATTAATCCAAATCTCTGTATTACATCAATGAGTGGATACATATGCATCCTTTATACCATGGTGGAAAAGGAAATTAAACAACTTCACTTCCGTGATTCTTTATGCACTTTATTTCCTTAATGAACCAACACTATTTAAGCAATGCACAAAGGGTGTGTGAAATAAATGTTTCATTACATTCATTTACAAAAAAAAAAAAATTCACATTTAAAACCTATGCCTTTCTCCATAAATATAGATAGTGAAATTAATAATTAATGACCATGCAATGAAAAAAACAATAGTAATTGTATGCACAAAGTAATAACACCCAACATGCCCTCACCACTATTGGTTGATTCATTCTGTACAAACTTAAACCCAAAGTGATATTAACCAAATAGCAAGCCATCTTGGTAATGAAATAGCTTATTGATTAGTACCTAAAATTTAGGGGTTAAATTTCATTGTTTGTTTTTATTGGAAAACTATTCATCAAATTCTATTAGATAAAATTATTTTATTTTGAAAACCCTAAAATTTTCTAAAAATTACATAAAATCCTTAATATTTTTAATTTACTTTTACATCAATATCACCAAACATTTTATAAGAGTCACATTGTAGGAATTAATAATATTCACAAAAGTTTCTACACTTTAAGTTAAGTGCGGCTCTTTGGTATTTTCATAAGGATTTAAAATATGTTGTTCATACTTGTGAAATCCACAAATTAAATAAAACAATGTAACAACCCCAAATCTATGATAATAAAAAACTTTCCTTAACTTCCTTTAACTTTCTTTAGTCATATACATAGCCTACACTATTTGTAATGATCAAGTAATCTACCTATAGGACCACAATTATAATATCAACATTACAATGATTATATAAACATTTAGTTTATTTGTGTATCGAGTTGATATTTTCATGGTGGAGACAATTGCATGACTTTCATTTCTAAATTACTCCATTTCCTTTGTTAGGCATTTCTTTTCCTACATTAACTTAGTTGTAAGATACAAAATATAAATAGTAGGAATTTTACTAGCAATATCAATCCTTCTAATGAAAGGTTGATAAAAACTAGAAAGGTTGTGAAGAATGATATACAGAAACTCATTCTCAAATAATGTTCTACAAGACTTTCTAATTCACTAGACATATCTTTCAACTTAGTTAAATAAAATACAATTTATTATTAAACAACTTCAAATTATATAAATCACTACTCAGATTTAAAATGTATAACTCACTTATATTATAATACAATTATTTAAATATAATTATTTAAGAATCTTTCATATCTTTAATCCATACGTAGATACAATAACAACATTGAATCTATTTATACACACAAACTCACAATATACAAAATTCAATTAATTACACCGAAGGTGTAATTTAAGGGGCTGCCCCTCTCAAGGTTTCGTCGTCAAGATCCATAAATGTTTAATAACAAACTCCCATATGCAGTGTCACCTGTCAAGTTGAAGGAATGTGCACGTGTCAAGTTGAAGGAATGTGCAATGTGCAGCGCAATATATCACCCATCCAAGTCGAATTCGAAGTTGCAGACTGATGTAAATGATGTTGTTGCCCTCCCAACATCCACGTCTTATTCATATGCACCGCGACAGCCATCTCCATGGAGTCGAGGAGGAGCAGGTGCTGGATATTAATTTATTTTTTAAAATATGAAAAGAACTGGAATCAACTTAATTCATCGATTTAGGCACGATTCCCATGCCAGGCGCAAAGAGTATGATGTAGAGAGCCATTCCCATTATGGAAAGTGACCTTGTAACAATTACACCATTGAGATCTAAGAGTGACCCTGTAACAATCACACCATTGAGATCTAAGATTCTTTTGTCTGTTCACTAATTTCTCATGCAATAATAATGAAACAGAATCTCATCGTTCATAATGATGTTAAACAATACCATTTTGGCTGGTTCTGATGGACAGAATCCACAACTGTTGGTGAGGCACTCAATACAGGTCCAAGGCTGATTTGTAGTTAAGCTGGGCAAACATAATCACTTTCTATCCTCAAGGATTTCAATCTGCTGAGTACCGGACAAGAGTTAGTCTCTATGTAATGGAATACTCCTGTGAGCATGGCAAGCGATAGGATAACTCAACTCATGCTCAAGATTCCAAGTATCCTCCTTCCTATTTTTTCAATGAGATACATTCTCCATAAGGAACCTAGTGCATTCAGTCTTGATATTATTAGCGATAGGAGCAAAGATGGAAGCAAACCTGCAACCAACAACAGACAGTTTATTGACACACAGGAAAGAATTATGGCTGTTGATAAGATTAAATTACTGCCGTTGATAGGATTGAACTGCATGGACAGCCAAGCACATAATTAAAAAATTTGACACTACTCAACACATGCATAGGAAAACGAATGAAAACAAACTCTATTACGCTCACCATCAATATCAACACACGGAGAGGAAAACAGATAAAACATCATCTAGGTGTTTAAATCATGCGCATCAATACGAAAATACCAATATAATTTGGTCATTAGAATTAGCCAGGCATTAGAAACCTCCGAACTGTAAATTCATGCTGGCAAACTAAATGTTAAAGAGCAGAAGAAAGAAAGATACAGGGAAAGTAAATATGAAAGGGCAAAAGAAAATACAGGGAGATTCAAAAACTAGACTCAAGGAGTTACCATCTCGTCCTACACCTTGTGAAGCCAAAGGACTGCATTTCTATCACGTTTCCAGCAGAAAATCGTATGGGATTGAACGATTTATGTAGCGCAGAGTTCTCAAAGGTCGCTTTTTAATTATGGGTTTCAAAATATTTTATAAATTATGGTTTCAAAATTTTTTATATTTGGATTTATTTCTGAGAACAACATTTGTCATTCTCGGTTGGTTTAGCTGTCGCAATACATTTTGGTTTGCCTGATCCCTTTGGAATGCATGAGCTACCTAAACACTAAGCGTAACCATTACCTTTTCTAATTATTTTTCCCTATGAAGCATGCTAAAGCTATCCAATCTTTCAACATTTGTATATTAAGGAATAGATAGCTTTTATTTAGCTCTTTGGTTGAAGTAGCATAGCATAACTAAAGGTACAGCCACTTTTCCTGGAGCGCTCACCTTGAAAACATTGCACATGGAGGCGACGTATCAGCTCTAGGGAATTTATCTTAACATCTACAACTTATGAAAAAAAATGCACACCACCAAATGTTTTAATGGTAGCAGTCACACTATCCGGTTATATCATTTGACCGACTCAATGCTCTCAGTCCCAGTACAGTAAGCCAATGAAGGTAATAAAAGAGAACTCAGATTAATTCCACAGAAGGAGCTATGAGATTTGGTATAGACTACTTCTCCCCGTGTATACCGAAGGTCAGTAGGATCCACCCCGTGAAAAACTGGAATAATGGGAATCATCATCTCCAGCATGACCACAAGCTCGTCCAGACACCATCGTGATTCGGCATAAGTGGAGAAAAATTGCAACATGGGTGGATGCAGTTCCAATAGCCTCTTTTATTTGACAGATTAAGACTTCTCCTCCTCCTCATTTTATCTTAATACAAGATGTAATATGTGTATAATAATTTACCTATAGTTGTATTTATATTCTAATATTGTATTTATTTTCTTGTGAATAAATAAGGATGAGGGAGAATTGCTAGATAAGGTGGTTGATGTTCTGTTCAAAAAAGGGGTTAAAACACAGATGAGTGTGGCCACATATCCCACTGGTTGGTTTGGATGAGAAAGTGAAAGATTTTGATAAGAAAATATCATTGCAGCATGAGCAGAAGAGTTCAGATCGTCCACATCACTCGCTTAGGTGGTGTGGGGAAGACCCCTCTCGCAAAAAAACTCTTTAACAAGGAGAGTTCAAATTACAAAAAATCTTACTTTTTAGCCGACATAAGAGAAAAGGTTAAAGGCTCATTGCATTTCTTGCTGAGAGAAGTTCTTAGGGGTTTGGACAACAGGCATCAAGGTATAGAGATTCTCGCGCAGTGTTTTGTATCTTCTAAAGTTTTACTACTCTAAATTTCCCCTTGGGATTTTGGGACTTTTTTGCTTTGTAAGATTATGAGAAAAGAATTGACTTAATCATTAAATGTTTTCAAATTTAAAAACTTTATGTACAAAATCTTTTTGGAGGAAACTTATTTTCACTTATGTGACTATTTAGAAGTTTGATGTAACTTATTTTCACTTATTTTCCTAGACTTGTGTTCATCAAATAAACTTATATTATCTATACACATAACTTTCTCTCATTTTTGAAACATATCGAATTTCTCTTCGCTGTTTCATTTCCTCTCTTTGGGGTATGCTAGTTAATAAATAATATACATATATCCAACATTCCATCTGTATGAGTCTCATCCTATCAACAATTTAATACATACCAACATAGATCCAAATCCTAGGCTCTATCAAGCGCCCAGAGGGATCAAATCTCCCAAAGTGGAAACAACCTATCCTCATTGAGTAAATCTTATCCTAGGATTTGTTAAAAGTTCTCTTAAATGCATCTTATTAAGATTTAAATAAGATTCAGTTAACATCCATGGTTGTGCTAATATTAATACCACGCAACTATCTATAAAAATTGCTTTATATTTGATTAATCAAAATTATAATCCACCATTTTTTTATTTGAAAAACAAAACCAAAACCCATTTCATGACGAAGCACCATTTCCTTTTAACTTTGCTAATATCATATTTTTTAAAACCTTCTAACTTACAATATGCACTATTCTAACTTACAATACTGTTCATTATTTTTGAGTAACTCCTACTACTATCATTAGATATGAACTTACAAATGATCAAGGTTCAACTACAAAACTTATAAATACATAATAACTAACATCTTCATTGGAGAGCATAAGGCCATGCCAATTTGGTCTATGTTTGAAACAGTTTTATCCTTTCTAATATGTTAGTAAAATTTCGGATTTTAACCTTTTACCGTATTAGAATTTCGAAACAATCCATTTGAAACTAATAAAAGAAGCATAATTGTGACTCTATGAAGCATCCATGAAATTTCTCGTTGCTTAGGAATTCTAATTTGCATAAGATTGAATCATGCTCTCGCCCATGTAGACATCAAAGTTATACTTCAATTTAGATAAACATGGAGATAAAATAATGAAGTAAAAAAGTATGGATCATCCACGTTACAAATCTGGATTGCAATCGAAGTTTGTTTTCCATTTATTGAACCGTTGATTTCACCTGAATCAAAATGAAAACATGATAAAAAATATCGTATACAACGATATATCACGTTAAAGTTAGGTCTCTTCACTTAACGTGCCTCCCCCTTGAGTGACTTGTAATGGTTCTAGACCCAATAATGTCCTCTCGTCAACACCAATTCAATTCCACTGGATGAGATTCAACTCATGTGACGTCCCCTCTGGTTCAAATAGACATGTTAAAAGAGGAACTCTAAGAATAAGATAGAATCCCTGTTATAAAGATAGAAAAGCCTTGCTTCAAATATAATTACGAGAAAGAGCATTTGAATCGATGGCGACATCCTACATTCCAAGGTAGGGACAGTAGGGGATTAAGTAGGAGTCAAGCTAGTCAAAGGAGAAAAAGCAACGCCAACTTCTTAACCAAGTTTTAGATCGATACCCAACATAAGCTGACTGTATCCACTCATTCTCCACTCAACTATATATAGGCAGCTCAACCACTGTATCCACTCATCCGTCTATGCGAGAATTTCCATGCTCCCGAGTATCTATTGATCCCCCTCCTTCATACAGCTGCATACATACCTTGTGAAAAGAACAGCGGACAGATAATAGAAAACTACAAGGATCTTCAAAGTAGTAGATATTGTAGATAGCCTTTAGTTGTAAAAGGCTACATCTATTCATTATCTTTAGATCCTCTTATTAGCGCCTTGAGATAAGTTATCAAGTTTATAGATTAAAAAGCTACGAGATGAGGGGCCCCCAGTATTAGAACCCGGCGGCAGCTTCTCAAACAGGTTCGGTCCTGAGATATTATAATGAATGAAGTGGTATATGACATCAGGTGAGTGTAGAGTAAAAGCTCTAAGGTGTAGATTAATTGGTTTCCGTGGAGTTTATGTTTTTATTCGAACTTAATGAAAAAGGTTGTGAATGACATATCCTCAATTGCGAAATTAAAAATAAAAAACCTAATAAATTAGGATTCCAGTTGGGCAGATGTCTGATAGCAGTCGGGTAGATCAACCCATCGAGCTAAGAAGATGATCTATATATAGAAAACAACTGTAATTGAATTCTACAAGGAGTTTAGTCCACTCACTTGAGCTGCCTCAGTATTTCACTACTCATAAGATATTGAGGAGGAATGGCTCTTCTGTCTATGGTATTGGTGCATAAATTCTAAATCCTAAATCCTTTTTAACAATTATCTGATAAGCATATTAAAGCAAATGTGATCAAACTGGGCATATATCTTACCTATAATGTTGTATGAAGCCCGTCCAATCCATATTAAGAGAGTATCATTGAATGGAATTTATGTGGATTTTTTCCGGTATGAGGAGATCCAGGGTAATTAGGATGGCTATTGCTTCTATTATCTGATAGGGTGAGTGCTATAGGGTTTGGGTCTAAGCGATATTAGTTCAGTGAGCGTAGCGATTATGGTAAGCAAGAGTCTTATTAACTTAATTATTGGTTGCATTTTGGTTGGTTCTTTACGTAATTACATATATTAACAAAGAACAGTAGTCACCAAGCCTCATAAAGTAAATATCATAACAAACCCTACGGGGAAACACACGGAGAATAAAGCACCCTCTCCCTCTATGCATGATCTGCTAAAGCTTCAGAGTTGCAGATCTATCTTCCTCTCCCTTATGATCGAGCCTGCTAGCGTATCCTCCATAATTTGGATTTTAAACTAATCGTCTATTCTCCATCAAGTAATACAGCCACGGAGAATAACACATGCTCTATTTTGATCACGAAATGGTAGCAGTATAAGGAATCCATTGCCAGTTAGTGGACTGATCTTGCAGTTGCACCAAAAGTATTGAATGATAATTGTGTGGCTGTGAGGATTAAATTTATAGCCAATATTA
Organism: Pseudotsuga menziesii; assembly: GCA_001517045.1. NCBI lineage: Eukaryota > Viridiplantae > Streptophyta > Pinopsida > Pinales > Pinaceae > Pseudotsuga > Pseudotsuga menziesii. Next base: position 302,438 of record LPNX010542676.1, on the reverse strand, counting down.
TATTACATAACTTTACATTACATTACATAAAGTCACACGCTCTCTTTCATAATGGTTTTAATTTTAATTATTTATTATTTATTATTTAAAGCCAAGATAACATTACATAAGATCTCCCCCACAGTGGTGTCTCTCGGGGCAATCATATTCAAATAACTCTCATCATATTAACAATTGTGTACCTATCATATTCCATAAACATGATAAGCAAATACTATTATTATAATATTCTTAATTTAATAACTCTATCACCATATTCTCATCCTATTAACAATTTTGTACCTATCCTATTCCATAGACTTAATAAGCAAATACTATTATAAGAATATTCCTACTTTAATAACTTTATGTATCAGTTATAAAATAAAAATACTTGATGTATCATTATATAAAACATAAAATAAAAATTACTTTGAAACACAAAAGAGCATAGGATGGATAAACATTGTAAAATTAAACTACTAAAAAAGAAATAATTTGAAACACAAAAGAGCATACTATGAACAAACATTGTAAAATTAAACTACTAAAAAGGAATTCCAAATAAAGTGGGAAACTAAATTTGATTTATAAAATTAAACTATTGAATAATTCCAAATCAAGTGGAAACTATATAGATATATATTAAAAACAAGGATATGTAAAATCCACTAAAATATCTATAATCCACTAAAATATCTATAGTATGCTGGTTAAAATATAAAAATGGATAAATAATCTATGTAGGAGTCTCACACTTGTCATTGAAGTGCCTATCTGGGTCTAGCTTCTTTTTAGCTGGTTCTAACTTCCTTTAGGGTATATAACGAATGATACTACAATTTTCTTTGTCCTGCTCTAAGAAATCTCTTAAAATCAATTTTTCAATCTGCTTCTGCACTATGTTGACATTTGGCTTGAATATTGGAGTTGTTGAACGCATTCAATAAAGTTCAAGCATTGCTGTCATCCAATCCGTGCAAATGGTAGGGTAAAAAGTTTACTTGTCAAGACTTTTCTAGCGTTCATTGTGCTAATAATTGCAGCGAATAAACATGGTTCCTGGGCTCCTTATTTATGTGCAAGCCCGAGTTCAACTGATTATGACTACTGGCAATAGAAATGAGAGGCTATGAGTTGCAGCCGCTATGTAAGGCTTAATGTGGTAGGCTAGAACTCGGGACACCACCTTATGATTCGCTTTGGACGCATCCATGGTTTTACTTATTATATACACTCCGTCTTTGCCTATGAAATCTTATTATGTCCATCCATTTTATTATATTAGTAATAAACTGTTGTTGATGTTTTTGGCCATGCAAGCACATCTTTATGCTACATCATATATAAACGATTGAATGAGATTAAGTCTCTTATGTTGTCTTCCAATGAGATAGCAGCTTCCTAACAACTCCAGATTGACTTGACTTATCTTTGAATAGAGTGTGCACAGGAGTGAGTATAGCAGATGTTGGCAGATGTTTTTGTGGGCCGGCCGCTGCCTCAACCCCAATAATTGCAGCATCGATTGCATGACATCTATCTCTATCCACAACCTCCCTCACTTTCTTCTTCCTTTCGTCAATTTGTGCAGAAATCTTAATCCTCTTATACTTGCATGTGAAGCCAGCATTGAATTCAATACTTGCACGTGAAGCCAACATTGAATTCAAAATCATCAGTTTTGGCTATTGTTTGCGTGACGGGTTCCTTCAAAATAATTTTGTACTTTCCACATACAATAGAACCCAGCAGTCCAGTAACATCCTCCTCTGGCAAATTTAACTGTAATATGATATCTTCATAAGTTAACCTTCCCGAGTCATTGAAGAGTAAAAGCAGAACTGCCTGGTTGGTTGATACTGTAATTTCTATGGGCTTTGAGTCAAACTTTCCAATAATTTTACAAATTCCCAAACTATCTATCCACCTAAGTTTACGGCGCTGATATTTTGTGGAATAAAACCCTTTGTATAAGTCTATGCATTTAAGCATTTCCGATGGTAGATTAAGTTCAGAGGACTTGTAGGTTGGCCAGAATCCAGTCGATAATACTGAAACAGCCAACTCTATTCCAGGATGCATATTTGAATAATTATCAATGTATGCTTTGAAGTCAGCTTGAGTCTCCATTGATACTGTGACATCATTAACCATGCGCTCCATCTTTGATGTAATCTGGAAACCGATTTGATGCTTTAACTTGGACAATATTGTTCGTTCATGAGAGGTATCGTTTGCACTTTTGTCGAATAGTAATCTGCGAGCTAGCTTTTTACTGTGAAATTCGACAAATAAATCTCTATCACTGACATAGCGAAGAAGATTCACGGCCTTTCCAAGAACACTAACAATATCATCACCACTTGTTTTCACAATGCCACTCTTTTTAAGCACACTGTCAAGAAATGTAGCCAGCAACTCAGCAGTTGTGCTTTCTTCAATTCTTTGATCGCATATTACTTCAAACGCTTCCTGTAGGACTTTACGAAAAGTACTACTTCCTTGAAATTCATCCACAACGTAGTTCATACACTTATCATGCAGTTCAATAATCTTCTCCCCAAATCCATGTCCATGTTCTTGAATGGCTGCATCTATATCACTTCTGTCTGCATTGTTGTTTACAGCATCTTCCACCCATTTAAATATTAGTAATCCTTTGCTGGTGACATGCTGTTTAAAGATATTTGCAACCGGTTCCAAACCTTTAGGGATTCTACGGAACAGCTTGTACATCCTTGAAAGATCGTCTTTCTTGTCGCCCCTAAGCAAAGCATGGCAGCCAGAATATTCATTTTCCAAAAGTTTAGTTTGATAACGGGAGAGAATTTCATTTTGTACTTTCTCTAATAACTTTTGTTTGGTGGTATAGTGCAAATAATGAGCAACTCTTTCTTTTTCACGTCTCAAACATTCCTCAGCCTTGAGCATATAGTTTGGACAAGAATCCTCTAAAATCCATAAAGCAGCCTTCCTAGAATAGTAATCTCCAGTATCTTCCAACATGGCAGCTTCAAAGTGGCCCTGGTAGAAATTCAAGCTGTGATCCATGCTCATCTCCACAAAAATGTTCAGAACATTTCTCAACAAAGCGTGATCAATTTGTTCTCCCTCGCGTTCTCGATTGATGAGTTGAATCAGCACATTCTTCACCTTAGTCTTGATGCTATGATACACTAGGTCACGGAAATACATCATTCCAACTTTTGTTAGCGAATCAAGTGACTCTTGTCCCACGAAGTGAAGATCCAAAGAAGAGAACATATTTGACATAAATTGGACCATCACCTTATTCAAATGGTGATATTGCACCATTAGAAGAAAGCTTATGCATTTGGTTATTAAGGAAATAAAGGATGGTATTATGGGAAACACACTTTTAAAGTGAACTTTATGAGTTACATATCATACATACAATATGTAACTCATCATGCATATGCGATATGAAACCCATCGAAAACTCAAGAGTGAGTTACATATAACCGAAGTAATATGCAACTCATCATATATAACTCACCAATATATTGCATGAATGATATACAATTAATTGTATATAACTCATCAATAAGTTACATATTGCCTGCATGATATGCAACTCATCAATGAGTTGGATATTCTGCACATTATATCCTATGTTATTTTTAAAACTAACAAATGACCCGTCTATGACCGTGAGTGCAATTTAATGGACAACCACAATCACCATTTTCCTCTATAATAATTTTTACAAATCTATCTCATTAGGTAGATCTTTTGATTTTTTGAAGTTTGACTTTTATTCAAATGGTTTTGAATTCCTTATTATTCTTAGACACCTCACCTTTATCCTTTGAGAAGATATGTAGTGAAACTATGAAGCCCTTAATTTTTGTGCATTCCCACTTCCTCTTCATCAACATGAATTATTTAAAAAGATCCCATTTGCGTGACAATTTTGTCACCTTAACGAGATAATCTTGCAATCTAATATTTGATTGAATTTTCATTTCCCCATTCTATCTCCATGTTACATATGATACATTCAAAAAGGTCCAAGAACACCATAAATTTGGAAAATTTTCTTTCTACATTGGATAATGTGTTATGATCACTTCTAAATTAATGAATAAACATGGAAGTCATTGCCAATTTCCTTTTAGGGCATATTTATTCTAAAGAAGTCCATGATACTTAATCCATATAAAGTGTGAATCCTTTGTTTCCTTCCTAGGACCAAACCATGGAAACTACCTCTTTAGGTATAGAAATGAAGGACCCCATAACCATTTCCCTACTATAATTTGTAAACCATTGATTTTTGAGAAAAATGTAAAAAACTAGCCAACCCCAATTGAGTATGTGGAACTATGTATTATATGTAATAATCCTTATCCAAACCTTCTCCATACAAAAGTGCAAGGGTGCTTTGAGGGAAAACTTCCAATGAAATGCCCTATTAGCGATCTTGTGTTTAGGGCTAGGATTTCCTCCATATAAATACAATATCCTAATAAAATCTTGACCCTTTCCTTCTTAACCCTTTATTGTCATCACACTCATTGGAATTAAATTCTATGTCCATTTTCTTTTGTCATGTTTTCTAGTTTTCATATGAAGTATTTAAGGATAGGGACTCAAAGCCCTTCTTTGAAATGCACTGAAGTTAACCCATACCCCAACACTTGCCAGGAATTTATTTAGTGATGTGACCTCCTCCCTATTTTTATTTATATCTTATAGTGTTTAAGGATTTAAATATTCAATTATCTGCCCCTTGTCCCCTAGGGTTATTAAGTGGTAGGGACTAAGCCCAAATCTGTAATCTTTTTCCTTGCCATTCTCTAGACATTTCCTTAGATGGAGAGCACTAGCCACTTTCCATTGTTTGATGATATCTTCCCTAGACCTAAACAAATAATTTGAAAAGTTCCTCTTTCCATTTGTAATGTCCCCAAAAATTGAAAAAAATAAAATAAAATTATAGGCTAGTGAAAACTACCCAAAAGGGATCATTAGTACTCGTGCGGAAACATAGATACTCCTTAGACTTGCAACCTCTTTGGATTCTGCCCACTGTCTTGTTAATCTTTTATCCAATCCATGACTATTAGTTCATTTACTTCTTATGCCTTAATTATGTTATTTAAACTATCGATATATCTTAGTTATTACTGTTGGTGAATTAATGAGTTATATAGATCATTGTTTTGCTCATGCACATGTATACTTTGTTTATTTAAGGATGTTAGAATATAATCCGTCAGGATTATTGTAAATAAATAAATAAATAGGAATTTGAATAGTTGCATGGGAAGGTGAAAAGGCTGGTTCTCAACCGCCTCATTGTAATCTATAAATTAATGTTTTAGCCATGAATATAATATTGGATCGGGAGTTATTACCAACAAGTGGTATTAGAGCAGGGATGTCTGCCATAACTCCTGCTGCATTTCTGCCCATTCCTGGCATTCTGCTTACCATTCCATTGCCAGACTGCTCCATCAGTCTGCGAGTCGAGTCACATGCAAATTCCTTCATGATTGAGTTTGTGTGCTGAGGAAACCCTAATGAGTTGAGCGTTTTGTAAGTGTATTATCCTGTGAATATCCTGCGATTTGTATATCCTGTGGGTTTTCATGGAATTTTATTTTCTGTGAAAAGCACAGCTCTTTGGCCGTGAGTCCGCCGTCCTCCCTGACCACTCAAAACCCTAATTTTACCATCACTGATACATCCCATTTTCAATATAGTGTGCCTAGACTTGTGTAGATTGCGCCCTCTTGTAGCGTCCTTCCACATTGCTGAGAGACGCGATTTAAAATCTGTTGTGGAAGATCTCAAGTGTTTCTCCTGCGTGGAGCTGCGACCCATCAGCGTGGAAACCTATCAATGTTTATGCTGAGTGATATAATATATGCTGCGTGAGTTTTTGATTTATATTCCAATAATATATGAAGACTAATATATTGGAGAATGTTTCTCTTCCGTGAAGATATTGTTGATTAAGAGCCACGTTGAAGACTGATATATTGGAGAAATTATGTATGTTGGAGATTATCTGCGTTGAAGACAGCTGCTCGAGATTATCTGCTTTGAGATTATCTGTGTTGATCAGCTGCGTGAATGCTGGAGCCTACGTTGAAGTGTTGATCAGCTGGACGTGAATGCTGGAGCCTGCGTTGAAGTGTTGATCAGCTGCGTGAATGCTGGAGCCTGCGTTGAAGTGTTGATCAGCTGGACGTGAATGCTGGAGCCTGCGTTGAAGTGTTGATCACAGTGCAATGTATATTGCTAGAATGCTGGAACTGCTGCGAGCTGAACCCTAATTTTTGCCTGGTGCGGTGAGCGTGGAAAGACTGCTGCGTGGTGTTGAGAGTAGGATTGGTGATGTCTGCATATTAATTATTAATTTTGAAGACTGCATTTGATATATACTGCGTTGATATATTGCTGCGACTTGTGATTGCCCATTCATTCTGATATTTTGTGAGCTGCGACCTACGCAGAAAAATATATCCCAAGGTTGCTACGGCTGGTCTGCTTCAGAATAAACCCTAATTCCATGTTGTGACTGATATATATCTCTGCAGATATGTTTCAACTTTTATAGCTGGAAACGTGTTCTGAATTTGCACATGATCACCATTTAGCATATCATGTCTCTCTATGTATTGTAGAGCAGTAATGTTTCTGTCCTAAGTTTTTGGCCTTTGATAATTTAAAAATTGGATGCTGATTTTGCTTTGTAAAATCTGGCAATGCATCTGCAATACATTTTAAAATCTGATTGATATTAAGAAGGAAAAGAAGACTGCGCACTATTGTTGACAGTGTGGATTCCAGTTTTTTCATCGTTGTGAAGACCGAGTTGAAGGAAGAAGACTGCATGGAGCTGCCAGCTGAAAAACTAATAAATGAGTGCTGCCATTTCATGAGGGAGTGATATATGCGTTGAGTATCTGTGATATATGCTGCTGCCTGTGATTGTGCCCTAATTCCTCTGGTGATTGATATCACTGAGTTGTGGAGCTAAGTATATTGAAATAATATATGCTACAGTTTTGGAGCTGAGTATATATTGAAAGTTGTTATCCTTTTTGCTGGTTTCACCATTTGCATTGCTGCCTTTTGGAAGACCCTATACTGAATTTCTTCTCCCTGAAATTGCTGCGAATTGAAGCTGCGATACTATTATTGTATCTCTTTAAAACCTGAAGTTGCATTGTACACCTTGGCAGAGACTGTAGACCTGCAAGGTTATTGTTTTTCTCTTTGTCATATCAAGTTTATTATTGTAAATTACACTAACAGTTGTAAAAATGCACTCTTTGGCATCTAGTATTGGTGCCACCCTTGCCGGCAAAGACCAATCCAAAGACCCTTCCAAGGGAGATTGCGGCAAAGAGAGAGGTGGAAGAAGAAGAAATTTCAGAGGCAGAGGGGGCAGAAGCAAAAGATCAGATTTGCAGTGCAAGCGTTGCGGAAAGACTGGGCACACATCAGATCAGTGTTGGGATTCATGGGACTCCATCAAAGACAAGCACAACCAGAAGAAAGATGACCAAAATTCTAGTAAA
>LPNX010542676.1:139520-288533 GCA_001517045.1 Pseudotsuga menziesii | reverse complement strand
CTTTATCCTTTGAGAATATATGTAGTGAAACTATGAAGCCCTTAATTTTTCTCCATTCCCACTTCCTCTTCATCAACATGAATTATTTAAAAAGATCCCATTTGCGCGAAAATTTTGTCACCTTAATGAGATAATCTTGCAATCTAATATTTGATTGAATTTTCATTTTCCCCATTCCATCTCCATCTTACATATGATACATTCAAAAATTTCCAAGAACACCATAAATTTGGAAAATTTTCTTTCTACATTGGATAGTGTGTTATGATCACCTCTAAATTAATGAATAAACATGGAAGTCATTGCCAATTTCCTTTTAGGGCATATTTATTCTAAAGGAGTCCATGATACTTAATCCATATAAGGTGTGAATCCTTTGTTTCCTTCCTAGGACTAAACCATGGAAACTACCTCTTTAGGTCTAGAATTGAAGGACCCCATAACCATTTCCCTACTATAATTTGTAAACCATTGCTTTTTTAGAAAAAAGTAAAAAACTAGCCAACCCCAAGTGACTATGTGGAACTATGTATTATATGCAATAATCCCTATCCAAAACTTCTCCATCCAAAAGTGCAAGGGTACTTTGAGGGAAAACTTCCAATGAAATTCCCTATTAGTGATCTTGTATTTAGGGCTAGGATTTCCTCCATATAAATACAATATCCTAATAAAATATTGACCCTCTCCTTCTTAACCCTTTATTGTCATCACACTCATTGGAATTAAATTCTATGTCCATTTTCTTTTGTCATGTTTTCTAGTTTTCATATGAAATATTTAAGGATAGGGACTCAAAGCCCTTGTTTGAAATGCACTGAAGTTAACCCATACCAGAACACTTGCCAGGAATTTATTTAGTGATGTGACCTCCTCCCTATTTTTATTTATATCTTAAGGTGTTTAAGGATTTAAATATTCAATTATCTACCCATTGTCCCCTAGGGCTATTAAGTGGTAGGGACTAAGCCCAAATCTGTAATCTTTTTCCTTGCCATTCTCTAGACATTTCCTTAGATGGAGAGCACTAGCCACTTTCCATTGTTTTATGATATCTTCCCTAGACCTAAACAAATAATTTGAAAATTTCCTCTTTCCCTTCCTATGAGGAGTCCATCATATCTTTCCCCTCCATGATGCTCATTTGTAATTAACATATTCTTTTCATAAAAGAATTGATAAAAAACACCCATGGTAAGGACCATGAGAATCATGCTTCATGCTAAAAACTTTCTATTTGTTCCAATATCCCCTCTACATGGTCATGTGGCGACTCAAGACCTCGTTCATGTGCCCTAAAACCATATTTTCCTAATACATGATTGACCCTCTCCTTAACCCTAATGTCTTCATACTCACTCACATTAATTATTATGTCTAGTTTCTTTTGTCATTTTTCCAATTGCACTAGAAGCTATATTTAGGGGATAGTATCTAATTTTACTCAATAGAGGTACTATGTTTAATGCCCATACCAATTACTCATGACTTCCTCTTTGTGCCATATAAGCTACCATTATGACCCAAGGATAATGTTTCTAGGCTTCAACCATGACCATGACCATCTAACTCATATTTAGTGCTCAAAACCTCCTAGCGCCACTTACATTCATTATTGAAGCCCAAACATCTCTTATAAATAAGTCATATGGTGGTTGAATTCCTCACTGAGATGCCTTAAAAATATACTTTCTGGGATCCTAATATAAGATTGATTGTCTCCTTCTTAACCCTAATGTCTACATACTCACATAGGCCTTTCCCAAATAAACATGTAGAAATTTAAAACAATTTAAAATGCCACTCTGTTAGGTCTTTATGCCCTAGGAAAAAATTGTCAAGAGCCCTTAAATGCATTTGGGATGCAACTTACAAGAGGAAATAAAATGAAAACTTTGGTTAGGATTAACAAACAATTGACTCCGTTGGATTCCTCGTAGCTAGATATAGCTAAAGAACCCCTCATCCTAATGTTATGTGGCTTAGACCTTGTTTTATTCACTAATTTGTAGAACAGAGTTTTTTCTCAGTAAGAGGCCATGCAAATTTTGGATTTATGTGTTTAATTTCGAAAATCCTACCTCGAGAGAGTGCAAATAGCATGGCTGAATAGTCCTTTCCCAAATAAACTTGCAGCAACTTACGACACTCAAAAAATACTGATACATTAGGTTTTTATGCCCCATGAAAAATTTTCTAGGATTCCTTGCATGACATTAGGATGCCACTTACAAGAAGACATAACATAACAACCATGAATGAAATTGAAAAATCTTTCACCTAGATGGATTCTTGGTATCAAAATATAGCTACAGGACTCCTCACCCTAGAGTTCCATGGGTGAGAGCTTCTTTTATAAATAAATTTGTAGAACTATGGTTTTTCTAGTAAGAGGCAATACAGTTTTTTTATTCAATGGTCCAATTTCATAAGCCCTAACTTGAGATCATGCATATAGCATGGTCAAACAAACTTGCAACAACTCATGGCACTAAAAAATGCTACTCCATTAGGTTTTTATTCCTCAAGACAAATTTACAAAGGGTCTGTGAATGATTTTGGGATTAAACTTACAACTAGACATAAAATGAAAACCATGAGTCATATAAATGAACCATTGATTCCATTGGATTCCTAGAAAAAAAATACAACTAGGGAACCCCTCACCCTAAGGTTGCATGCCTCGATGCTTATTTTATTCATTGATTTAAAGAACTATGGTTCCTCTTAGTAAGAGGTAATGTAATTTCTATATTGGTGTTTCAATTTAGGAAAGCCTACCCTAAGAGCGTGTGGATAACATGGTCACATAGGTATTTCCCAAACAAACTTGTAGAACAATTTACAACACGAAAAAACACTACTCCATTATGTTTTTTTACCTTGGGACAAATTTGGCAAGGGTCCTAGAATGAGTTTGGGAGCAAACTTGCAACTTAACATCGAAGAAAAATTGTGACTCAAATCGAAAAACAATTGAATCCATTTGATTCCTATCATCCAAGTATAGCTAGTGCACCCCTTACCTCATGGTTCAATGACTCAAAGATTTTTTGATTTGTCATTTTGGAGAACTAGGGTTTTTCTCAATAAGAAGCAATGCAAATTTTGTTTTCAGTGGTCCAATTTGGACAATTCTAACTTGAGATTGTGTAAATAGCATGGTCACATAGGCATATCCCAAACAAAACTTGTAGCAAGTTATGGCAGTTGAAAATGCTTCGCCATTAGGATTTATGCCCCAAAATAGATTTTGCAAGCGTTATCGAATGAGTTTTAGAAGCACCTTGCAATTCAATATAAAATGAAAACCATGGCTTGGATCGAAAAACTTTTAACTTTCTTGGATTCTTGATATTTTAACATAACTATGGCACCTTACACCCCAAGGTTCCATAGGTCAATTTTTTTTATTAATCGATTTGGACAACTAAGGTTTTTCTTAGTAAGAGGCAATGCAAATTTTGTATTCAATGGTCATATTCGGGAAATCCCACCTTGATATCATGCATATAGCATGGTCGTATGGTTTTTTCCAAAAGAAACTTGAAGCAACTTACGACACTAAAAAAAACTGCTCCATTAGGTTTTATGGCTTGGGACAAATTTACCAAGGATCCCAAATGAGTTTTGGAGGAAACTTATGCCTTGACATAAAATGAAAACAATAACTCAAATCAATGAACCTTCAACTCTATTAGATTCCTATTATCCAAATATAGCTAGGGTACCCTTGACCATAGGGTTCCATGGCTCAAAGCTTTTTTTATTCAACGATTTCGAGAACTAGGTATTTCTTAGTAAGAGGCTATGTAAATTTTGTATTCAATGGTCCAATTTGGAAAATATTACCCCAAGATCTTATGGATATCATGGTCACATATTCCTTTTGGGGCTCATGTGAGGGTCTAAATGGAATTTTTTGGGGTTAAAAAACCTATCTCTAATTCCATGGTACATGATATTATTCTACAATACGATACCTTTCCAACAGTCCAAACATTCCCACAATCATATGCAAAAGTTATGCCTCCCGCAAGTTAACATGTCCCTTTGACCACCATGGTACCAACTTGATTTTATGTTATCTCCCATTTTTCACACATGTTGATCGAGTCACATGTGGAACTTCAAGAAAATTATATAAGGACCAAAACACTAACCCTAATTGGGATTTGAGGCATGCAGAAACCCTAAAATTAACCCTATAGGCTTATCGAGCTATGCTAAATATAGTGTCACTACAAGAAGAAGGGGTCCATTCTTTTGATGTAATGTATCCTTCCATAGTTGAGAAACAACACTAGGGAGTGGATATTATAGCATAACATAGGAGATAGGAGATAATGTAGTAGCCATTATGGTCATAGATTCATTGATAACTCCATAGAGAGTACCATTTCCCTTGTATTTGGAATTTGACATAAAGAGCAAGGCATCGTCCTCATTTGTGGCTATTTTTTTTCCCATAGTGTGTTTTCCCAAGGTATATATTATGTTCTTGTGTGTGTTGTGTACTTATTTTCTCTAGGTGTTTCTCTTTCATTTCCATTGTATTTAGTATTTTATGAAATTAAATTAACACAATGAACTAAGTTGTAAGATTTGTTGTGATTAACTGATCCAGTGGAATATCCATGGTAGTTTAGGCATCAACAAATTTATAATTTTTTTATCTAGCAACTTAGAGTAATTAAATTAGAAATTAATTCAAATAAATAAATACCACTTGTTTCAAGGAATTTTGCAACTGGTGCGGGCACTGCTTGTTCCTCTGCCTTGTAAGACACAAGTGTAGAACAAAAGAGCACAACAATATAACCTTCCCCTAGATATTCAATTTGATCAACATGAAACCAAAATCATACCTCAGGATTTAGCCCCTTTGTCTTTGTTCCAAAAGACCTCCTTCCAATCTTCAGTACCTACAATAGAAATCAAAAGACAAAAGCACAAAGTGAGAGCATCATGAAAAATAAATCATCTATGTTAGTGATCAAGGAGTCTAACAACATTTAACTGATATTAACACACATTAAATACGGGAAAGGGGAATACTTTTGTATTAATGATCAAGAAAGTAAAGTTACAACTAATCCTTGATGTTGTTGGCTTTATCCTCCACAACAGGTCTACAATCCTTCGCACTTACAACAATCTCTTCACACATAAGCTCACTCTATCTTGCCTCTAAACTAGATCTTAATCCAACAACATAAGGGTGATTTCTTTGACCTCCTTCACTCACTCCATGAAGGCTTAATTTATAGGCCATATTTCATGATATTCACTTAGGAAATGGATAGGAGGTGATCCCAACAGGTGAGAAAGGTGAATGCCACCTCTCCTAAGCTAGTAGGAACCAACTCCATGGAGTCTTTCATAAGGAATCTTCTAGAATCTTCTTTTTTTCATGTTTTTGGTTGATTGACGCACTTGGATTCAGGTGAAAAAGCATCGATGCTTTTCACTCAAATAGGAGAAGCACCATCAGTGCTTACTTCCAAAGGAGAAACAGGAGCTGACGCTTTTTTCTCCACAAGATAGAGCACCGTCAACACTCTATCATAACTGGGGAAAAGCGTCAGTCTTCCTAGGGATGGAAAAAGTTGCCAAAGGAATCTCAACCTAGTCTGTCTAAAAGGAAAACATGTAACTGTGGAATTTTTAGGTGCAACAGAATGCCTCCCAAAGTATGAGGATAGAAGAAAGTGATAGGTGAAATAGTTTGCAAGATATCAATCTGGTATAGAGGCAATGAGAGATGAGCTCATAACTAACATAGGACTAGTAACTGACTTATCCAACTTGATCATGGTTGCAGACCAATACACCTGCAGATCCATGATGATGACTATGTCATGACTACCAATAATACATTGTAGATCCATGAACGACTGATGCAGGAAACAGAACATGGCTGCAAAACATACAGAGTAGATCCATGTTATCCAACCTAAAATACTGAACACAACCACCAGGCATACAATGTGGATCCATGTCAAGACTTCAAATGATCTTCAACCGTAACCTGAGGATAGGAAAATATAGTGATGTAGCCTAACCGCTTAGGGTATTCATGCAAATCCCAACCGATATGATTATAACCATGTGAATAGGTTTTTGACGTTGAACATGGAAGAAACCACTTGATTACCAGTCATTGTTGTATACTGTTAACAAGTGAGAGGGGAATCGCCATTAATGTCAATAATCCCCAAGGTATCTCAGTACATTCTCCCTAGTGTGAATAGATGTTTTAAATTCAAACACTTGATAAAATATTTCAATCAGAGGTAATTGATGAAAACTTGTTGTTGAAAGCAAGGAAACCTGCCATTGAGGCATGCAGGATTCAAGGTACTTGATTAGGTCTCTAAGTCTAATTCCTAGATGATGAGATGAAGTCGACAGGAGTAGACTCATCAAAGGAGGGCCATGATGATTCTCCTATCAGTGACATGAAACATGGAACAATAGTTGATTTGAAGTGATGAAACTGACTCAGGTGTGACTAACTTTATGAATAAGTAAAGTTATTGATGATTTATTTTTCAGAAGAGACACCCTTTGAACAATTTGCAGCACGACAAATGACTTGGAAACATTGACTTGACGAGACTAAAACCAAGTGTAATGCAAGGAATATAATAGAGCATTCTTTGAATTGACTCTTAAAAGTGGATCGAATCAGAGATAAGATGAATACCCAACTATTCAGATATGCGAATGCAAACAAGTGCCATGTTCAAAGGTGGACTATAAACTACCATAAATACAAATGAAAAATATTCCCCTTTCCTTTGATTTCACCACATTGAAGGATGCGTGCCTCTTTTCATTTTTACAAGTCCAAAGAGGGTAACAACCACTCATTGTAGCTCATCAAGTGATGAGTCCATTCTCACATGTTTTATGAACCTGAGAAAGGAGGGGTTCATTCCCAGATAGGGTCCTTCATCTATTGATTTTTATGAGTCCGATGAAAGTGAACTCAGCACCGTTCATGTTTAGAGAGTCTGAATGAAGACACAAGGAGAATCCAAAAGGTCCTTTTTCATAAATAACCCTAATTGGTCCAAAAAATAGATAAACTACTACTGATTAGTCGGTCGTTCTGATACTTTTAAAAGCATTAACGAAACAAGTTTGCTTGGAAATATTTTTTGTGTTTTTATGGAGACTAAAAAGAGCTTAACTATAAATCCGTAACAGGTTCTCTTTTTCATAATCTAGTTTTTACGAGTTTGAAAAAGCAGCAAAAGTGGACTCGACACTCTTTTACTGGTTGTTGAACGAGCATGTGAAAAGTGTAAAAAATGCTTGGTACTTTTTCATTTCCACTCTAAGCTTGAAAAATACAACAAGAGCTTAAACCATAGCCACGAGCCATATATATTTGACCTAGCAGCTTAAAAGGAACATTAAAGCCAACTCTGTTATGAACTATATAAAAATAATAATAATAACCCACTTTATTAAAGTAATTTTTGAATTAAAAAATAATTTCTAACTAAATAATAATAATAAAAAGACCAAAATTGCTAAAAATAGGAGGTAGTAGTAACAAGTTATTACCAATGTTATTTTACCATTTGAAGAACTTGGAGTTGGAGGAAAAAGGGGAAGTTTCTCTTGGCGATTACGAGTGCTATGGTCCACTGTTTCTCAAACTAGTTGGAGGAGGTAAATGGAAAAACCATTCTTTTCATTCCCACAATAATAATCTTTTCTTTTGACCGGAGATGGAGGGTTTTTAGGGCGTTTTGGAAACCCAACCCGCGTGTTGAGTAGTGCCATTTTTTCCAACCGTGAGCGCGACGATGCTCTATCATGCTGGGACAAGTACACCATAGGTGCTCTGTCTGTAGCTACCAGAAGCATCGAGCGCTCTATCTATGCAGGAAAAATGCGCTGCAGCTAGGGTTTTTTCAAAACACCAAGCCCTCCATCCATTAAAATCATTTTTTTGTCTTTATTTCATCTATGAATTGGGTTATAATGCATTTTTATGATGTCTTGTAGGTGCAATACAAAATCCACCCCATGGTAATATGGAAAGAGCGTGAGCATGAAATAACGAATTTCTAAGTTGCCAAAGATCCGGCCACTATAGAGGCCCTCCATAACTGTGGGTTAATAAAATATTTCAGGGTGCTAGGCATGAAGGCTTATATATGCCTCTTAGAGTATATCATTGACATGTGGGACCCCTCGTAGCAACATTTTGTGTTCAGGACGGACACTTTGGCCATTGACATTGAGGACATATACTTCTTGACTGGGCTATCTCGGAGAGGGAGACACGTGGTTCTTGTTTATGTAATTGTAACTTCGGAATGTATTCACTTGTATATTTATGTATTGTACCCCAATTTTTATTCCAGGAAGCATCTATAATGTAATTGAGTCATGTCATATCCCGATGTTCCTATCGAGAGATTCAATAATGTAAACAAGTCATGTAAAGTCATTGTGGGTAACCCTCTTATTGATCAAGGGTTAAATTCCTCGCACTTATGGGGCCCTAGGGTTATTAGACTATCCTAGAGGAGTTGACCCTAGGTGAGTTATTGTAAGTTGGGGCAATATTCCCCACCATTGTGTTAAGGTTAACCCTCCTTGTTGATCGGAGGGGCAAAGTCCCCACAAGTTGTGGGGCACTAGGGTTATTAGACTCTCCTAGAGATGTCAGATCTAGTAAGTAATTGTTAAGTGAGGCCGACATGTTGGAGTGGACATTAAGTGAACGAAATAATATAAATAGAGAGTGAGCCTCTCTATTTATTAAACACACACTCACTCACTAGGGCGCATGAGTGAGAGAGAAGTTGCTGAGACAAGAGAGAGACTACTACTGTCGAGAGATCATCTTACGATTTTTGGGGTTTTACTTTTGGTGCTGATTCTATATTTGAGTAAGTTACAGGGTTTTATCCTTTATGGTTTCCCCAAGGAAAATATTTGTGTCCATTGTCTTTGTGTTTGATTGTTGTGCTTGTTATTCTGTCAGTTAAAGATCCTAAGATAATGCTAGCTTGAATGATAAAAATCTAACATGGAATCAGAGCTAACCTGAGAAGAAGACATTGTGAAGCTATAGAATCTAGGGATTCTTACTTTTTGGGTCTCTCTCCACAATCCATCTGCAAAATTATGCTGGGCTGACTCTCCATTGAAGGGTGCATCTTTCTTTCGAAGCGAAATTCGATTCCGAGCATTTTTCAGTTTTTGGTGCAGGAAATTAGGTCTTCTTATAGAAGAGGAATTTTTGAGTGAACCTAGCATAGGATTTCTCTCCTCATCAAAATATAAGTTTAGAGACCTGGTTCAATATTTTTGGTTGGGTATAACTCTTGGAAATTCAAACCCTAGTTTGACCTCAGATCGGGAAAAACCCTAAAATACTAAAACTGATAAGTTTTGGTACATTCGCTATATCACGGGATTGGAGAAGGATCAGAAGACAAAACGTTCACAGGATGACGATAATATCCTAATTTACACTGTCTCCAAACTTTAGCCTCATATTCACTATATTCTAGGAGATATGATCCCTCCACGATAGGGTTCTATCCTCTTCCAGGATTCATCCCTAAACAGGAGACCTGGGGAGAATTGATATATCTCGTCCTACAAAGGTCCAAATGAAATTTATGAAGATGTTCCAGAAAGGGAACATAATTTAATTTTGGTGGTAGAAGTTTCAAAGCTCGAATATGGAACCAGGATACGTGGCAATCCATACAACTTCGCTATGCTGAACAGTCCTTAAACAGATCACCTTGGGAAAATGATCATAAGTCCCAATTGGTGAAACCAATTCCAATGAAACCTGTGGTGTTGGAACAGGGATAGGAGAGGATACCTTAGTGAAATGTTTTAGACACATAGGTGCATTAATTTTGGATATACCGCAAAAACACTATCAAGCATGTTTGCGAAAGAAATTGGTAAACTAGGGCTTCCTGTTCCGGGACCTTGCCTCCTTTGTTTTCAGAAAATGAGTACACTGGACAGCTCACCTTGAAGAGTTCTATCTTTCTATCCAATTAGATCTGAAATATTCTAAGTTTTGAAAATTAGGGTTTCTCTGACAAACCCTAGATCAGCTAGCTCCAGAACCAAGACAGACACCTCAAATCTGTAAGATCTAATCTATTGCTATTTTCATTTGAGGTTCTCATTTCAAAGTGATCTATCACATCAGCTTGATGAAAATCTTAGTGAAGTTGACAACTTCCAAGCATGGAAGTATATGATCTCTCTGAAGAAAATGATATGGACACCTACGTAAGTATAGAGGTTCCAGTTCCAGAGGGAGATTAGGCTAAAAGCGTTACACAACAAGAACTTGGTCAAGGTTAAGAAGATCATTGTTGATTCAATCACGAATCACCTTATAACATAAGTGTCTTCCCTATAGAGACCGAAAGATATGTTTGACTCCTTGACCAAGCTATTTGAAGGAAAGAACATAAATCAGAAGATGACTTTGAGAAAACAGTTGTAGAATGTGAAGATCCAGAATGCAGAGACCATACAGTCATACTTTACGAGGGTCTCTCAAATCAAAGAACAACTTGTAGAAGTAGAAGAAGAAGTGGAAAATGTAGAAGTGGTGATAGCCACCTTGAATGGCCTCCCAGGATCATGGGATTCATTCATGTGAGGATTGTGTGCCAGAAGGAAGTGATTACTTTCAGCAGACTCTAGGAAGAAGAAGAAGCTCGACTCATCATAAGAGAAGAGAAGATGGGAGCAACTGAAGATCAAGCTCTCACCATCCAAAGAAGATACCTCAAGCGATGATGAATATGAAGGACTCAACTCTTGAAGAACCTCTTAACCATATTATCATTTGGATGAGAAACGATGCTATTATGAAAGAAGAATGTGATGAAGCTGAAGGATCAATAAGGAGTCTACCCACGAAACAAATAAAGATAAGTATTCAATTGTCATTTCATAATATTATTTTGTTATGCATTTGTTTATATTTAGTTGATGTATTATGCATGATAGAATGTTTTCATTAATGACATCATACTACTAATACGCATGTGATGGGTAAGTAGCTCATGGTGCTATAAAACTCTCCATTGCTACTTATCTAGAATGAAACCTCTTTGCTGACATATTGGATTAGTGCACAATCTAAATGTTGTCCTGGTAGAGATGGAAGGCATCTAGAAACGTTTCGTGAGATATGGATGAATGTTGTATTGGTTGAAACAGTTGCATGATCATATATTTATGCATAAGAATTTTCCATTATGAATATGACTTATGAAATGTTTCTAACCATACAACTAATGCATTTAACTTATAGGAAAGATCACGTACATAATCACATACAAGAAAAGAAGGATGAGACTTGTTCTGAAGAACAAGTGATTATAGATAAAGAATAATACGACGAATGCAGTGACATCATTGATGGAGAACCTTCCAGCTATGAAGAAGTAACCGAGAAGAAAAGGAAGACCAGTTCAAGAAGAATTATGTCTAGGATGCAGTATCGATACATGAAGGGAAGTTTGTAGTTCCATCATACAGTAGATGGCAACATCGTGGGATACAAGGAAAGATTTGTAGAACGAGGATTCTCACAAAAAGAGTGCATAGAGTATGAAAGACAGAGGGAGTATGATGATTCACTTCAGAGGAAGTGACTACAGAATATCCCGAGGTTCGACATGGTACAATAGGATGGATAGCTTACTGGTGACTCTAGGATTTACTGAGAGTAAAGAGTATTCCAACCTTTTCCTCAAGGTTGAAGGTGTAAGAATAGTGATGCTCCTATTATATGTCAATGACTTGTTCCTGACAGAAGTTGCAAGAAGGAGACTTGCTGCCAAGTTCAAGATGAAGGACTTGGATATGATGCACTACTTTCTAGGCATGGAGGTGTGGAAAAATCTCCGTGGCACAAGGGAAGTATGTAGTACAGATCCTGAAGAGGTTCAGGATGATGGACTGCAAGGTCATGACCACACCTATCGCATCGAACTTAAAGCTACTGAGTGTTGCTTCATCAAAGTTAGTTGATGACACGATGTATCGTCAGATGATTGGGTCCTTGATGTAGCTGACGAATATGAGACCAGATATTTGCTTTGTTGTGAACACCTTGAGCTAATTCGTGACAGATACGAGACATGTTCACTTGATTGCCGCAAAGGATATTCTGAGGTACCTAAAGGGTACAGTTGATTATGGGCTCAAGTATGAGGCGAATCAAAATATTAACTTGGAAGGTTATGTTGATTCAGATTGGGCAGGCAGTGCCATTGATAGGAAGAGCACTTTAGGGTGTTGCTTCAGTATGGGATCAGGTGTGATCTCTTGGTTTAGTAGGAAACAGTCTTGTGTGGCACTGAGTACAGTTGAAGCAGAGTATGTCGCAGCTTGTTCAACTAGTTGTGAGGCAGTATGGCTAAGGAAGATACCGTCTGATTTATTTGATCTCCAGTTAGATGCTACTTGTATATATTGCGACAACTAGAGTCGTGTGAAGTTGTCGGAGAACATGATGTTCCATGACAAGTCAAAGCATATCGAGATCAAATATCACTATATCAAGGATATGGTGCAGAGAGGAGTAGTGAAGCTCCAGTATGTTGTGATAGACAAACAGATAGTTGATGTGTTGACTAAGCCATTAACCAGAGTGAAGTTTGAGTACTTCAGGTATAAGCTTGGTGTTCTCCAGATCGAGGTTTCCTCCAAGGGTAAGTGATGAGTCTATGAGCCATTCTGACATGGTGAAAGGATTGGTTCCTTCCATGGTCAAATGTAAGGGCTGAGCCATTCTGTCATGATGAGAGGATTGGTTCCTCGCATGTCAGATATAAGTGTTGAGCCATTCTGAGGTGATTGTAGGATTGGTTCCTACATGATCAGATATAAGTGTTGAATGTCATTCTATGAATGGAAGCACATGGCCAGTTACCAAGAATACTCAGCCTAGAGCTGAGAGCCATTCTGACATGGTGAGAGGATTGGTTCCTTCCATGGTCAGATGTAAGGGTTGAGCCATTCTATCATGGTGGGAGGATTGGTTCCTTCCATGTCAGATGTGAGTGCTAAGCCATTCTGAGGCGACTATGGGATGTGTTCGCACATGATCATATATAAGCGATAAAGTCCATTCTCTGGGAGAATGTAGATAGTTAGTCAGTTACCAGGAATTTCAGTCTGGGACTAATATCCTTTCTTACATGGTTGATAGGATGTGTTCCTCCCATGGTAAGATGTAAGTGATGATCCTTTCTTACATGGTTGATAGGATGTGTTCCTCCCATGGTAAGATATAAGTGTTGTTCCTTTCTTACATGGTTGATAGGATGTATTCCTCCCATTGTAAGATATAAGTGATGTCCCTTTCTTACATGGTTGATAGTATGTGTTCCTCCCATGGTAAGATATAAGTGCCAAGCCTTTCCGGTATGGTTCTTGGATGTGTTCCTCCCATGATCGAATGTGAGTGCTAGGCGTTTCTGATAGGGTTGTGGGATGTGTTCCCACATGGTTAAATGTGAGTGTTGGGCGTGCCTTTTTGACATGGTGTTGGATGTGTTCCTCTCATAGTTAGTTGTAAGTGTTGGACGGGCCATTTCGACTTAGGGTAAGATATAAGCACTGAAGAAGACCTACATGGAGGCTAGGCCTACAACAAGCATGAAAAAGGGCTGGCTCTATAGAAATTCCTGTGACGAGAATAATGAAGAGATGGCACCATTTGATTGACATAGCAGAAGCAGTGATGATGATGATCTAGTTTTGATGATGATCAAGTGATGATCTAGACTTGATGAATATGACTTGACAACGAATATGACTTGAATATGAAGATGACTTGAAAATGGAGATGACTTGATGATGATCCATATGATATAGAGAATAATACTTGTGCTGGTAAAGAGTGTTAAGCGAATACATTCCTAGTTAAGAGGGAGTGTTGATGTAATTGTAACTTTGGAATGTATTCACCTATATATTTTATGTATTATACCCCGATGTTTATTCCGGGAAGGATCTTTAATGTAATTGAGTCATGTCATATTTCGATGTTCCTATCGAGAGATTCAATAATGTAAAAAAGTCATGTAAAGTCATTGTGGGTAACCCTCTTATTGATCAAGGGTTAAAGTCCTTGCAGTTGTGGGGCCCTAGGGTTATTAGACTAGTCTAGAGAAGTCGACCCTAGGTGAATTATTGTAAGTTAGGGAAATAGTCCCCAGCATTGTGTTAAGATTAACCCTCCTTGTTGATCGGAGGGGAAAAGTCCCCACAAGTTGTGGGGCACTAGGGTTATTAGACTCTCGTAAATATGTCTGCTCTAGTAAGTAATTGTTAAGTGAGGTCGACATGTTGGAGTGGACATTAAGTGAACGAAAGAATATAAATAGAGAGTGAGCCTCTCTATTTATCACACACACACTCAATCACTGGGGCGCATGAGTGAGAGAGAATTTGCTGAGACAAGAGAGAGACTACTACTGTTGGGAGATCATCTTACAATTTTTTGGGTTTTACTTTTGGTGCTGATTCTATCTCTGAGGAAGATGCGGGGTTTTCTCCTTTATGGTTTCCCTGAGGAAAATATTTGTGTCCATTGTCTCTTATGTTTGATTGTTGTGCTTGTTATTCTCTTAGTTAAATATCCTAAGGTAATGCTAGCTTGAATGATAAAAATCTAACAGTTCTATCCGGCCCACTAGGTGGTGAGATTTCCTTAGATGATATAATTGATAGATATTGTGCACTAGGGATGCATGCCCAATTTGGGAAGCTCTATATCCAGCAGATAGTGGAATTCCCTTTGAGGATGATTGTTTATACCATCAGGAAGGTTGTGGGGATTAGATCCACCCACCTGAACACTAGGGAACATATTCTATATGCCCTAGAGTGTATGGAGCCTATAGTATTCAACTGGTGTGAGGGTATGTTAGTCAACCTGAAGGATCAACTGAACAATTGGGGGAAGCTCAAACAATTTGGATATGGAGTTGTGGTAGTGTCTTTCATCCTGCAAAGGGTGCCTCACATGAGACCTCAGTTGTTTGTGAGTAAACTAGATCCTGAGGATCCTAGGATGCTCAGATGGGTTTATGTTATGGCCCTCCATGGTGGCGGGGGTTCCAAGGTTGTTAGTGGATCAACCTTCTTTCGTTGGTTGAGAGGCAAGCTACTCATGATCGAGGATTATTCCTATGAGGGGGAATACTTTTGCGAGGATCCATAACTTCTTCTACCCGAGGGTGAGGAGTGGGATGATCGAGGTAAGAAAGACATTATCCACCATGTTTTTTAATTTTTAATTTCTAATGCTAAGACAAGTTAAATGGGTTGTGCAGACATTGGACCTGTCCGTCTAGTCGGGATGTCACCTATTGAGAAGCAAAAAGGGGTTATAGATATGATGGCTTATCGCTCCAAGGAAGATGAGGACCTTGGATATATGTAGGAGATCCTACACCGTTTGACTATATGGATTCCTAATATCACTACTGATGACCTACCCAGGTGCTATCAGCGTCATACTACGGGAGTCTCAGGACGGTTTGTCAAGCTGCTCCGTAGAGTGGCTTAGGCCATTATATGCTACCATGAGCATTACCATGATGACTAGTCTGCAGGGGCTTTCCACTTTTTGTATATGTAGTCATACTGAAAGCTTCAAATCTTTAGATTTTTCCCTGTATATGTATATCTTGAACTATGATAGTCGTGGACTTTGGGGTCACTGAAAGCTTGACGCTTCAGCCCATTTTTGTATCTACGTCTTACAGTTAGATATATATGACAAACTTTATTTCACAAGGGGTTCACTAGGAAGGAAATATTATATCAGGTTCATTCATATTGGGGGTTTGAATACTCCTAAAAGCCTAAAAAATATATTGCCTCATATTAAGGGGTCAAGGGGGTTTCTTTAATTGACATAGTGATTAAATATTGGGGGTTATTTTATTTGGGCGGGTCAAGGAATAACATTCAAATCGTGGGATATATATATATATATATATATATATATATATATATTTGTCATATATGAAAACATTTTATACTACACTATTTAATTTCAAATAATTTTTCTATAAAATTATCATTATGCTTATGATTTTTTTGTTAAATAGTTTTTAAATGAAAATATTCATATCATTACGTTAATCATATTATAATATTATTGATTGAAATCTTAATTTCAATTGAAATCTAACTCCATAAATCCATCTTAAAAAATACCAAATAATCTGATTATATCATTGGATCATATACAATGAAAAATTGAGGAATTTTGTCTTAGTTTCATACAAAAACCTCTTCCCAATTGAATAAAATTACAAATAATCCAAAATAGAATACTTTAATTAAATTGATGTGCATATTTACATGATGCCAAAGCTATAATGTGTTGGACAACACGATATACCATCGGTAATGATCCCTATTGTCGAAACATAACACAGCCGAATCGATGGTGGGGATTTTGCCTTTAGCTCCTCACCATGATTAATTAAAAAGTATACATCATGTACCCTTTAACGCAAATGGGGTCAAAACTGGGGTATTACATAATCACTACACATCGAATCTTGCATCAGTAGCTTGGGTACTGTACTCTCCTACAAGTGATCTGGTGAGTTCAAGGGGTGTTTGTTTAGGTCCCTCCACCAACAATCTGGCATAATATCACGCAGTGATTGGATTGTTAATGAAATCCCTAGCTAGTGATGTAAGACAGATTAGGGTTTACCTAGACTCCGAATTAGTTGTTCAACAACTTAACCTAGTCTACACCATCTGAAACCCCCTACTCCTTCGTACATTTCAAAGGGTTGGACTCTGGGAAAAGTCCTTTGAGCAAGTTATGTATCAACATGTTCTGAGACATTTGAATGATGTGGCAGATTCCTTAGCTTATTATGTCTTAGATTGGTATATTGCTCATAATTAAAAATCCATTATAACATAAAAACATGCATGTAAATTCATAAGTAGGCATACATTTCATTCGTCACATTGTTGCACAAACATATGTAAATAAAGCACGGGGGGTTCACTTAGTGAACTTGTTACATAGCACGTTCATTCATAGGATATAAAAAAATATCCCTAATTTCACTAAATATTGGAAAATACTTCCTAAAATTGTATTATTGAACCCTCCTCACAATATACCTTTCCAATTAAGAAAACCCCTAGTTTCACCAGATATTGTAAGTATCCATTTTATCAACCCATTTTTAACACCCCATTTATATCATATTGTAAAGTTGTAACAACAAGAGCCATAAGCAAACAAGATGATAAATAAAATATAGTATAATGCTAGCAATGACCCCAACAAGATTGTAAGGGTGACTGATTCATTTGTAATGTTGGATAGTGCAAGACCCAATAAATTAGTAATGGGGAAGGAAAAACACGTAAAAGGAAACCCAATCAAGAGACCAATGTAACAAAGAATGTAAAATACTTATAGTCCAATAGTTAGTACAATGCTTAGAAAAGATCAGAATTGCACATGTTTCACACCAAAACCTGCTAATCTACCAATGTTATATCATGTAAATACAAGTATAGCCATATAAAGCTCATGTTTCCTATAAGCTTAATAAATTAAACTCCATAAACTATTTTTAATAATCTTAGTAAATGTTTTCTATTTTTTTTAAAGCTATTCGTATCTAATTTTTAATACATAGATTCTTCCCCCACTATGCCCATGCATGATCACTCTCCATGACATGCCTCTTTGGTAGCGGATGGTCTATCCACTATGGGGATGTAGAGTCTGTTCAGTTTCCTCACGCGGGTGGAGACAAAAGGATCCACAATCCATTGTGTAGGGGTTCCCCTGCTACCTCACGGATTGTTGACCTGCGAGCATGTTCGTTCTCCACTACCAAGATGGATTGATAGCTTGGGGGGTCGGCTCTTCCTTTCTCATGAAGGTTGTAGTCAGTGGGTTGTTTTCATCCTTAGGTTCATGCCAAGAATTGATTTCTCTAGTTAGTCGTTCTGTTCACTCCCCTTATGCACCGGTGGAAAATGGGCATGGTCCTCCTCACGCAGAATGCTCTCTTTTGTTTTGGGACTCATGCAGCAAGTTAAAAAGCATGTTCTATTATCCATGATCTAATGTGAATGAGCCTACACATTATGTTCGGTGTGTAATTTCATGCCTGTTCTCCATGTCGATTCTGGTCTGCATCTATGTTTTTCCCTATCCATGTTGGGAGATGGACTTCTTCCCATTGCAGATTGTGTAGTTGTTGCCATTGTTTCTTTGTGATATTGGGGTTGTTGTCTTCCCTTGGTTTTGGGTTGCTTCTTAGTTGCTCAGGTTATCGGGATTGTTGCTGAATTGTTTTGGCCACCCTAGGGCCAAGAACAACTCTTAAGCTTTGTTTGACCTGAACTGTGTTTCACCCTTTGGTTTGGGGTTATCACCCTGTTGACTTCATCTTCTTCACAGAGCTGTGAACTGTTTTTTTTGCTGCAGTATGCAGTGGTTGATCTTCGGACTGTTGAGAGTAGGATTAGAGGATGGTATGCTTGAGAAAACTGGTGTTTGAGGTCATCAACTTAGCATTTAAACTTTCCTAGATCCTTGATGGCTTGATAAACCCTACCATGTGGGATTGGCTGATTTGAGTGCGTTGGCTATGTGTAAGCCTGTTTCGACCCTTATTCCTTGAGGAATCATGCCCAGCTCGGGGGTGGCAGTGTTGCTGAGAGATTGATGAGCACGCTGCCCTATAGTTGGGTGGAACATTGCAACAACGTAGCTGGTTGCGGGATGAGTTCTTATCAGATGAGTATTCTTGACTATTCCGTATCTGCAATTATATTACTGTTAATGAATTACAATGAACATGTTGAACACAGAATGAATGTATGTTTGCTTCCACTGTTTATGTGAATGATTATGTTTTAATCATTTTATGTTCAAGCATTTTGGTTTTATGTATGTTCATGTTCTTGGGGCTAGTTTCCCAGAGGTTTATGTTTGGTGTTTAGTAACATCCTCTTCGTTGGTCAGAGGGTCGGGGACGTTACAGTATGGTATCAGAGCTAAAGGTTGCAGCATGGACCTAAATGGGCCACGAAAGATCAAATAGAAAAGGTAGATTGCCTTCTGCCCTGCAGAAAAACAGAAGAAATCCTATGCATGACAAGAGAATTTTGGAAAATTCCTCTAAGTATTGGAATCATCAGATCATCAAAGGGCTTAGTCTGAAGTTCCACCCATGCATCAGATCACCTAGTCAAAAGACTACCTGATGAGGGACCTGCGGTAGGAAATCTACGAAAAATTGCCTAAGTGTTAAAAATCGTCGATGATCGGCACCACTAAGATGAAGCAATCGCTAAAACATCGACGGAGGTTAGTAGCTGATGCATCCACCATTGCAAATACTTAAAGGACTATTCACCCGACGGATAGTTGATCCGATGGTCGATGCAATGGAAGACAGAGAAGAAATTTCTAAAAATATTTCTAAGTGTTGACTTCATCGGCCATCAGAACATGTTAGCTGATGACGTCGCAGATGAACAATGGAAGGAATTAGATGAATTGCACCGCCATTGTGGATAACTAGAACACTATCCTTCCGACGAGAAGATGTTTTGACTGCTGATGCTGGTCAAAATTACCCTTTAGTCCACCGATCGGAAATCATTAGCAAACTGGGCCACTGATCGAAAAAGGATCGAAGTTGATAAGCCGCAGTTGTGGCTTTTGATCGAACTAATCCACCGATGCACTAATCTTCTCAGTCACCGATGTCGAGGTGTTTAGGGAATAGTAGCTCTGGCTAGCGATGATGGATAGAGGAAGTTTTTTGCTGACACATAAGAAACAGATTGGTGGAGAATAAAGGATCGTTGAGTTGGTGAAAGTTCGGAAAGGAAGAGGAAATTTTTGAAATTTTTTCTAAGGCATGGAATCATCGGCCATCGGCAATGGTTAGTTGATCCCATCATTGATGATCAGATGATGCGGCCGCCGATGAGCTACAACAGGTGAATTTTGTTGAACCTCCGCCCTTGTGGAGATCTGAAATACTAACCACCTGACGAGGAGTGCATCCAAGCATCGATGTCGTAGCTTCTAGGGGTTCTGATCACTGATAGACTTACGGCTGCGAAATACTTAAGGAGATTGTTGGCCGCCATTGCGGAAAAGTTGACGACTAATCGGCCGATGCATAGGGCACCCGACCATCGACGCAGCGGTTAGCCTAGGCTACCACTAATGAAATTTAGAGCGATTGTCTACTAAGGATCCGATATGGTAAATGGAATTAAACAACAGGTTGACGATGAAGCTCAGAACAGTAGACGGTTACAAACCTGATACCACAGACAAAAATAGATCAACAGGTCACTGATAAGGCACGGGCTAATAGACCCGATCAGAGGAAAACTTTGAAGAAGGCATCAAAAATTTGTTAATGATCGGAAGCCCAGTTGGTTTCCTGTGGAAATCATAGTAAGATTTCTTTCTGCCGTTGTGGTTGCTCAAGCAACTGCGCACCCAATGAATAGTTGAATTGCTTGCCGATATAGATCAAGAGTTTAGTCATTTTGCCGTCGAAATGATGGAGAGGAATAATGGAACAGTCCGCCGATGAAATAGGTGTTTTGACGACCATAGTGTTGGAAATCTAATTAGGAGGAGGTCCGATTGGAAAAAGGGGAAAATTGGGTTTTCCAGTGAAATTTTTAGTGGATTCCAGCTAAGTGTTTCAATGAATTTTCATGGAATTTTTCAGCAGTTTTAGGGCTGAAAAGGAAGAAATTTCTAGGTGGATTAAATTAACAATTCAAACCAAAATACAGTTGAGTGTTTTGCCTAAATTTGATGAATGTCATCATTTTAGAAGTGGTGTGGTTTTCACACCCTAGGTCAGAATGAAGCATGTGTATAGGCGTTGGAAAGCTTATCCAGCAAGGAACAAGGGAGACTCACTAGAATTTGAGTGTGGATCAGGAAAGTGCTAGTGATTGATTGAAAGAGAAATGTGCTGCTGTCAAAATGGACGAATCCAGGAATTGCATGCCTAGAGGTAACAAGACCATGCAGTCCATACAGCTCTTGTGTGGAAGAGGAGTTCCATGCAAAGATGAGGGACATAAAAAGGGAAATTTCCTTAAACCCTATCTTGCTAATTATGATTACAAGTTTTATACATGAAATATATGAGAATATTCCTAACATGCATAAGATATTACATGTTGGTAATACATTTATAATGAGCCACTGATGATAATTATTGCATTGGTGTTGGCATTAGTGGAAGAACCAACAACAACCTGGACATGATGGAGTATGGTGCTGATGCTGATGAATGTGACCAGAAACCATATGAAGAAAGGGATAAGGAAACGAGTCCATGATCAAAAGTTGGTGAGCAATCCTGCAATCTCCTGCAAAGGACCAACTAAACTGGTAATGTCAACGGTGTAAGTAGGATCCATGAAGGTAAGAGTTTAAATTTGACAATTGCCTAGAGTGGTAAAGGTAAGAGACCTCATACCATGTGGGTATTTGTATTTTATACTGCATTCATATAGAAAGATGTCATGCCTACATTATGTTGTGATGAGCTTAGTAGCCGAGGAAAGTAAGCACTACTGATCTTGATTATGGTAATGCATCTTATATGAAGTAGTCATGGTTAGGCCATTCACGGTATGTGTGAATGCATAGTATTCCTGAATCAATGCAAGGTGGCATTGAGTGGATATGCATTAAAAATATTTTATGAATCTTGTAGTTCTGCATTGAATGAATGCATATGAAGGGTGTGAGTAGCTGATTGCATAAGTATGGGTGCAAGGGTTGTGATGCATTGCATGAATGCCTTGAGATAGTGCATGTGATATTATGAATAACTAATGGCTGAAATGATGGATTGATGACAATTCTGGAACCATTTCAAAGGCTATTATGAATGCAGGATAGTAAGTACATGAGGAGGGTAGTCATGATCGATTGGATGCCAGAAATGCTCTATGGAAGAGCAAGGTGGTGCAATGATACGCTTGTGAAGTAAGGAGTATCTAAACAATTAATTTAAATTGCATAAATGATGTGACTATACCTTCCAAATGTTAGTATGATAATGATTGCGTGAAGTAAATGAGTTTTGGTAATATTGATGTGATTAACAACTGGAAGTATTTGAATTTTATAAATTCTGAAAATGCTTCAGTGATTGTTGCAGCAATGAAAAAGTTATATGCATTAAGACTTACTAAGTGTTTGGATGACTCAGGTTTAGGTTTCAGGTAGATTGTTGGGGCATGGAAAAGTGGGTAAGACCATGAAAAAGGCCAAAATATACCATGTGGAAGAGCAAAACCTTATGAGAAGAGTCTAATGGCTATAAAGATAGTTGTATGCATAATAGGTTGTTAAAATTGAATTTGTAAATTTCAAATTTGAGAAATTGCTGACAACTACTAATCACTATTGGCTTGCATAGAATTGTGTCAGGAGGACGCATTGTAAGTGGGTGTCCATGTTATGTTAGTAAGCATAAGATCATAATGGATATGATGGTGCTTCTCACAAGAGACCCACAATTGAGGATCACCTCATTGCCAAGCAAATCAATTTCTGTAGTAAACAGAGTTGCAATTCCTATTGAATTTAATTACTAATGTCATTTGCTTGGTTATGGACAATCAATTTGGATTGTATTTGATGAATGTGCCAGGGGTACACACTGCAGGAAGATCATGTGTGATGGCCTATAGGATCCAAACTTCATGTGAAGGTTTTCCCTTATCTTGAAATGGGTTTCGAGGGAAACTCCATTGGACATTCTGGAAATGTCTCATCTGCACTACATGTTTAGTAAGCAACATGAGTGAGATGGTATATATTATGTCGGTAAGACACGTGTGGATATGAAATGTAAAAAGGAATTGGGGTGGAAAACCGAGGTACTGTCAACTCAGAGAAGGGGGGCCCTATTCCTCCTCAACGAAGGAATACTGCCCTGGCAAATGGATAAGTCTTCTGTGACCCTAGCTAAGAATATGCATATTAGATTGTTAAAATTCCATATGCATAACATGTTTTGATTTTATTTCCATTAGGACCGATTGCTTGAGTATGAATAGGACCTACATGATACACACCGGACAAGGGTGCACACTTTTTCGATTTCTGATAATGGAAGGATTTTTCAATGTTGATTACACCCCAGGGAGTGGACGCACTCCTAGTGTCTCAATACTTGATAGTGAATGGTGTGAAATATAGTTACAATTTTAGAGCAATAATGCTAACAAATAAGTTTATATTGCTTGTGTTGTTAGGATAAACAAAGGTAACTTGGTATTATACACTAAATGGACAATGGATTGAACTCATCCTACCTTCTACAGAGAAGGGGACCAACCATGTGGGGAGGCTCCATGGTTGAGAGGTCTAAAAATAGACCAGAGACACTAAAAGTGTCATGACCAAATACAGGCGATTGTTGATGGTCTAATAAACCCAACGAGGGTTGGCTTGACTGTGCCTGATATATATATATATATATAAGGATGTTGTGAAGAATCCTGCATGCTGACCTAACATCCAAGTCCATAGGCGATCCCAAGGCTTGCAAAGCGAAGCAGGATCCTATGGATCAACGAGGAAATGCACAATACAGATAAGTATTGGATTATTTTGGAATTCTTGCTTATGAATATGCATGTGTATATGATTTTGTTATAATGTTTTAAGCTCTTGTTTAAGAGATAAAAAAAACTGATGAGAATAAAATGAACATGTGAATTTATTCAATGTTTGAATATAGGTATCGCTGGAAGCGAGGACTATGAGATCATCCTAGAGGTGCATGTGAAAATGTGATTGTCCTAAAGAGCTCGGACTGAGTGGTAATGAAAAAGGTGCTAGCAAGACNTATTTGCTTAAAGTAAATTGTGAATGTTGGAATGGTTAATTCCCTGCCCAAGAATGGACATGAATGAGCTCATGTGCTTGTTGGGAAGGCATGAAAAATATGAAAGTCTCCTCGGTGAGGCTTGGACTATCATGCCAATTGGGCAATTAAATGACTGATATTAATGCCTATATTATGCTTGGTATAACAGAATTTCAATGATGCATTTCACAGGTGAGAAAGGTGAAATCCAGTGGTGCACATTGATCATGGCAGCAGACCAAAAGTTGCTAGACTTGGCTGGAAGTCTCCTTCAAATGATTGCAAGGACCCAAGAGAATCTTGGAGAGATGCTCAAGATACAAAAAAGGCAGAATGAAATGAACCACTAGATTTTGCAAGACTCTATTGGTTTACAAAGGGAGGTGAAAATCCTTCTAGGAGAAATCGACAAAGGGAAGGAAGGTGGATCAATGATGGGACATTCGTCCAAGCGATCCATTGAGAAACGGTCCAGGCATGAAGACTCAAAATAAATTGAGCAGGTAAAGCTGAAGCAGCCAGTGAAATGATGGAAATGCGGAGGACATCATTTATGCCGATACTGTCCAACGAGGGAACATAAAGAGGGTAGCAACCACAAAGTTCCTAGGCTTCAGGATAAGCCAAGAGATGAGAACCAGAAAGAGAAGCTCATGGAAGACGAGGGGTTTGGTCCTAAACATTCAGAGTAGATAATTGAACATGGCATAGGTCTACAAAATTTTGAAATTTTGATGTACAAATTGTATATGTATTGGAACACCGAGGACGATGTTATTCCAATGGGGACGGGATTGTAATACCCCAGTTTTGACCCCGTTTACATTAAAGGGTACATGATGTATACTTTTTAATTAATCATGGTGAGGAGCTAAAAGAAAACTCCCCACCATCGATTCGGCTGTGTTATGTTTCGGCAATAAGGATAGTTACCAATGGTATATCGTGTTGTCCAACACATTATAGCTTTATCATGTAAATACGCACATCAATTTAATTAAACCTATATCCAACTACGATGGTGCAACGTCAAATGAAAAGGGCATGATTCCCAAGGGTAAGGGGGGGTATTTCTAAACCTGGACCCCATGGGGAAAATCCATGTGTCACCACCCTATTTGTTTTGCTCATTTTCCCTTGTTTGATCCACCACCGTAAGTGTTTTGTTGTTAGTGGGGGAAGCTATGGGCTGGAAGGAAACCACTACGCCTGATCACTCTCCATGACATGCCTCTTTGGTAGTGGATGGTATGTCCATTATGGGGATAGAGAGTCTATTCAGTTTCCTCACACATGCAGAGATAAAAGGATCCACAATCTATTGTTTAGGGGTTCCCCCACTACCTCACGGATTGTTGACCTGTGAGCATGTTCGTTTTCCACTTCTGAGATGGATTGATAGCTTGGGGGGTTGGTTCTTCCTTTCTCATGGAGATTGTAGTTAGTGGGTTGTGTTCATCCTCAGGTTCACCCTGAGAATTGATTTCTCTGGTGATTCATTCTATTCACTCCCCTTACGCACCAATGGAAAATGGGCATGGTATTCCTCACGCAGAATGCTCTCTTTTGTTTTGGGACTCATGCAGCAAGTTAAAAATCATGTTCTGTCATTCATGATCTCATGTGAATGAGCCTACGCATTCTGTGCGGTGTGTAAGTTCATTCCTATTATCCTTGTCAATTGTGGTCTACGTCTATGTTTTTCCCTATCCATGTTGGGAGATGGAATTTTTCCCATTGTAGACTGTGTAGTTGTTGCCATTGTTTCTTTGTGATATTAGGGTTGTTGTCTTCCCCTAGTTTTGGGTTGCTTCTTGGTTGCTAAGGTTATCGATATTGTTGCTGATTTTTTTTGGCCACACTAGGGCCAAGAACAACTCTGAAGCTTTGTTTGACCTGAACTGTGTTTCACCCTTTGGTTTGGGGTTGTCACCCTGCTGACTTCATCTTCTTCACAGAGCTGTGAATTGTTTGTTTTGCTGCGGTATGCATTGGTTGGTCTTCAGACTATTGAGAGTAGGATTATAGGTTGGTATGCTTGAGAAAACTGGTGTTTGAGGTCATCGGCTTAGCATTTAGCCTTTCCTAGCTCCTTGACGGCCTGATAAACCCTACTATGTGGGCTTGGCTGATTTGTGTACCTTCGCTATGTGTAAGCCTATTTCGACCCTTATTCCTTCAGGAATCATGCCCAGCTCGGGGGTGGCAGTGTTGTTGAAATATTGATGAGCACGCTGGCCTATGGTTGGGTGGAACATTGCAGCAACGTAGCTGGTTATGGGATGATTTCTTATCAGATGAGTATTCTTGACTATTTTGTATCTGTAATTATATTACTATTAATGAATTACAATGAACATGTTGAACGCAGAATGAATGTATGTTTTCTTCCACTGTGTATGTGAATGATTATGTTTTAAGAATTTTGGTTTTATCTATGTTCATGTTCATGGGGCTAGTTGCCCAGGGGTTTATGTTTGGTGTTTAGTAACTTCCTCTTCACCGATCAGAGGGTCGAGGACATTACATATTAGCATTATCCGTGAAACCTATAAAAGTGGTCATCTATCCATTAGACATAGGACATACATATGTAGGGTTTTAAAAACACATCTCAAATAATGCAAGAAACCAAACTTTTCAAAACAAAACAAACAGCAATCTGTAAACAATATTTACAGAGAGCCTATAATAGATGACCTAGTAATAGTATATTTTAAGGTAGAGCCCATTGCAGGGCTCCCCCAGGGGTATCTTATCACACCCTACTAACTCATATGAACCCGTTTCAAAAAAATGACTCATAATGTAAGGCCCATGCCACATAGATTCAAATTTTCCTGACCCCAACTTATCATGCTTTTGGTCATTGGTCAAGACCAGATATCCCTCATTAAAAGAGTGGGGCTGAACGATTTTGTCATATTGAGCTTTCATCCACCATTTGTGTGCCTCATTTGATAAGGCAACATCGCGACAAGTTTCATCTAGCTTATTCAAATACATAAATCATTCCTCTTCTATGGTGGTGTTCGGTAAAAGTTCCACAACGAGATTTAGAGAAGGAATTTTGCATTCTATCAGGAGAGTTTCTTCTAGCCCATATACTAGTTGAAAAGGCATGAATCCTATGGAAGTATTTACAGTGGTCCTATAGGCCCAAAGTGTAGAAAATAGTTGCCAGTGCCAATTTGATTTGGATTGCCCTACCATTTGCTGAAGCATGGTTTTTAACACTTTATTTATCATTTCAACCTGGCCATTGGCCTGAGGGTAGTAAGGCATGGAGTTATCATGGAGAAACCCTAACTTTGCACTCAGTTCTGCCATCATTTTGTTCTAGAAGTGTGACCCATGATTGGTCACAATGGCCCTTGAAATCCCAAACATGGTGATGATATGGTTAAACAAGAACAACACAATTGTTTTTCCATCTTCGGCATATGTGGGCATAGGCTCAACCCATTTAGTAAAATAGTCATGTTGTAGCTGCAACTGTTTCCCCAAATTTTCAAATTTTGGACCCCTTTGTTAATCGTTTGGATCTATGAACTCTTTTTGTTTTTCCTTTAATTTTGGAATTTTTGAGGATTACTCTCTTCCTGCATTTCGAAAAGTTGCTTATGTTTGAAATTGTTGTGGGTTACGAAATTTAGAGTCTGGTTTGCTACCCTTTGAGCTGCGTTTTATTTTTGGAAGCCTGTTTCTCATGCTAGCCACTGTTTCGGAGGTCATTTAAACAACTTATTGGAACCATGTTTCCTTAGGGAGCCTCCGTTGCGGAAATCGAACGATGATTATTCTGCAGGAGGATCTTAACTTCTTTGTGGTCGCATCATTTTGTTTGACTGGTTTATATTATAATAGGTTGGTTGAACTTGAGTTGGGGTATTTGGTCTTTGTGAAGCCACTATTTTGGAAGTGAAACAAGTATTTTGGACCACTACGAGACCTTAAGTTGTTACGAACACTTAGCGTTTTACGTTGATCTTGTTCCATAGTAAAAGTATGATTTGGGTTGAAGGCTGTAGTCTATTTATCTTTCGCCCTTGCAGCTCCCTAACAAACTAGGTATCCGCCATACAATTGCTCCGCCCACTGATGATTTGTCAGGTCTTTATCGCTTTGTTTTTGGATCAGAGGTCATAGTATTTCCTCCTCCGCCCTTGCGGCTGTGTAATGCACTAAGTGTCCGACGTTGATGTCTTTCTGCTCATCGAATGGAAACTCTTCAGCCTAGAATTTGAGTTTAGCTCTTCTGACTTCGATAAAATTAATGGTCTCACAGATCCCGTTGCCTATTTGATATCCGCTGATGCGACTGTGGGTGAGACTACTCGCCCGATGTTTTAGTGTTTTAAGCCGCCAATAAGTTTTGCTCTTCCCGTCGTTTTGTGAGTTTTAAACCCCTGTATGGGAAACTATGATTTTGGTGCTCATTAAGATTTTCACGATGAGAGTGCATTGCAGGGCCTCTTTTTGATGACTAGTCATTCTGTTGATGTATTTTGATTGGAAATATGTGATCCTAACTAATAATAAATGTCGTTTAATTGCAGACGGACTCAAGAGACTTTTTCAAATTACCGTTGCGCGAAGGCGTAGCTGGGAGAAAAGCAGCAGAAAGGGAGCTAGGCAGTGTTAGGCAGAGTTTGTACCAAAACCGATGGGATCTCAAGGAGGACAAACAAAAGACAAGGCAGAATCAATGGTGACAAAAGCCCAGGCTCGGAAAGATCTGTCAGTTACCATGCGGATCCTGCTTTGTTGAGTACTCTAAAAACGTAAGGCATGAAGTAAATCATGAGTACACATGAGAAAAGACAAAATGGGGATATTAAATGGTTTTGAGGAACCCAAAGGTCATACGGTTGGGGCAGCCCAAGCAGTTAGGAGATTTGGTTTAAATGTAGGAAAGTTAGAATTTACAGGGGATTTTTCCCCTGGAAAAACTTGTGAACTATTGTTTGTAAGAGGAACTACTTCGTTTTACAATAAGAAATTACAAATTTTTCCTGTTGGAGAAGGTGCTATGTGGAATGTTTCAATGCGATAAATGAACAATGCTGAAGGGGAACTATTTCGTTTCCGACTGTGTTTCATTAGCTGTGAGAGCGTTCTAACTTTCTGAAGCTAGGTTCTTAATTGAATGTTCTCTAGTATATTCTGTGATGTTTTCCACTGTGAGTAATGGAAGTTTTAACTATTGATGAGCTGTCTTGTCATATATGATTTATTCATGCTTGTATGTTTGGTGCTAGGGACAACTATCTGTGATTTGCCGTAACATATGAACAGTATTGCATTACTCATGAATTAATATCTAGCTCTCTATAGATAGCCTAGTTAGTATTTATTTTCTAATCGTGTGTGATTTAGATGTGAGGAAGTTAAGACGAGAGGTAAGAACCTGTGCATCCCATTGTGAGAACTCCTTGCATTCTTAGTCAATCTGCATGTTAAATAGGCACTTGCATATCATACTTTAAGTAAAAAAATACAAAAATATATATGGTGGATCGGGCCGCGACCAGTAAAACCTTTTATTTTTGTCACTTGACCTACAGTAGCTAGACCACAAACCAGACGGATTCCCTACACCAAACAGTCACGGGCTAATTGGGAACGTTGACTGGGGAGAATCCCTTGCTATTGTTGCCTACGATTTTCTAGGCCTCAACAGTTTCTAGTGCTAGAAGGAGGGATGCAAGTGCATGGCTGGCTGTGGAAACCCGTTTTCCTGAGACTATTCCACCGGTAATAGTTTAGAAAGCAGTGTGTTTCATAATCCAATTCCTGAAGAGGGGTGTAGAGAACATTTGTATTCTGTTGACAACGAAGTTGTTAATGATCTTAGAAGACACACTAGGGCATATGTGAAGAAGATTGGAGGATTTTCGATTATCCCTGAATTGCCCAGAAGAGAATATAAAAGGAAATATCGTCCTATATTGGAAGATTCAATGCTGGTTGGGGATTGGGAAGAACTTATAGAAACAGCCTTATAAGAAGTTGTACTTCCTTTGAATCAAGTGGGCCTGAATACTCCTTATAGTTCTCTTGTTCACACTCCTATTCGCTCACCCCCTCACTCTCCACCAAGACTCATGGCAGGTGTAAACGCAAATCAACCACCCAACCCATCGAATCCACCACCTGCCTGGAAAGCCAGATCACCTTTAAACCTAACACCTCCTTTGCATGATTTACCTCAATCTTTTGAAAAGATTCTGCCCAAATTTGACCCAAATGAGAAGATACTAGTAGACGACCACTTGCAAAGTTTCTATTTGGCAATCGAAGGGTTAAGGGCTGGGGAAAATGAGGATGTAGTTTGCAGACTTTTCCCACATACCCTTAAAGGAGCTGCAGCATCGTGGTACTTTGGTTTGCCTGCAAATTCTATCCCCGATTGGGATACCTTTGAGATGATTTTTAAAAGTAAGTATGTGACCCAACAAACTCATGCAGCTCTCATGAAAGGACTATACGCCTTAAAGAAAGAGAGAAAGGAGAAGGTGCATAGTTTCACCCAAAGATTTGCAGCATATCTTAAGAATTTTTCTAAAGCTGACAAACCTTCGAATAAAGTCCTGAATGAATATTATACCTCAGCTATAGGGCACGAGTTGGCCATGTTTTCCAAAATGAAGGCCAAGCCCACTCTAGTGGAGACCTATGAGGAGGTGGAGAAGGTAGAGGCTGAAAGGGAAAGTATCAAAGATTATCCCGAACGGTCAGGAGAGAAAAATGTGGGGAGGAAAGATTTGTTGTTTACCAAGTCTAAGGAGGAGCAGTCACTAGATTTTGAAGGAATGGAAAAAATGATGCAGAAGCTTTCTAATAGAATCATAGACTTGGAAAAGGAAAAGGAAGCCCAAAAGTTCTACAAGCCCTATTACAAGAAACAGGAAGATAATAATCAATCCCAACCCCCTCCACACAATTCGACATCTATGAATTTAACAGAGGTAGGAATTGACAATTTTTGCACTTTCCACCAACAACCCCACTCTGAAAAGAATTGTCCTAAATGGATAAACTCTATGACATTGGTTATGAATTAGCTGTTGGATTCTAAATTAACAGAAGATGAAGATGAAGAAAGGAAAGACAGTAATACATCAACAAAAGAACAAGAGGATGCGACCATGGTTCTATGGGACTCTGTTTCGTTATTTGACGCCGAGGAAGAAAAGGTTTTGGGACACGAGGACATCATGGAAACAAATGTAACAACAAGAATCCAAGGGATGGCTAAAGAAAACAGTCTCATTCTCCCAAATATTAAAAGACTTCAAAGGAATGTTAATAAATTCCAAAATAACTCCTCAGCTAATGAAATCCCAGAATTTACCATCACCAGTCAAGATCCTAGATAGATTAACGTGTTCACCAAGCCCAATGAAGGAAAAATAAATAATGGTAAACCAAATCCCACCGAACCTAAGATGGAATATGACATTGTGGAATATATAAAGAAGGTAAGGGCAAATATCTCATTATTTGAGATGTTCAAGGTGCCATAGCAGAAAGAAAATATTTTGAAAGCACTTGAAGCATCAGAGGAGGGGCTGCCCACCGACAATCAGCCCAAGGAAGAAGAAGAAATTGGGGAAGCAAGCGTAGGAGGTAATTCTAAGAGCAAGAATCCACCTTTTCTCCTCACTTTTGAAATTTTTAACCACAACATACATAATTGCTTGGTAGACTCAGGGGCATCGGTTAACATTATGCCGTTGTCGGTCCACAAAAGGATAAATGGGCAGCCTAAACCATCCACCTGGAGGGTTGTTCAGTTGGATAGAATGGATGTGAAGGTAATTGGGGAAATGGAGGATGTTCTAGTCTGCTTATCTTTGAATGATAAGGTGTGTCAATTTATTGATATTGTGGTGGCTGACATACCATAAGCTTATGGGCTTGTTCTAAGCAGGGACTAGTCAGCAAAGCTAAACGGATATTTTTCCTTGGACTGGTCACATCTGTGGCTACCGTATAAAGGAATCCCGAATCAAATTAAAATTTTGAGGGAGCCCCATATGAAACACAACGTTACTTAGTTTGAAGAAAAAAATGAACCAGTGGATTCTATTTTGGGAAATTACTTTATTGAGTTAGAACCAGGAAATTACCAAGTAGAAGAAGCCAACAACACATCAGACGCTCAGCCTGATCTCCTTCAGTTTTCACAGGCTGATGAAATCGATTGTAAAACAGTAGACTTAGTAGTAGAAGTAGATTCTCGCACAGTAGTTAGCGATTTCTGGACACTTTTCTTTGATGGATCTAAAACGTTAGAAGGGTCAGGAGTCGGTTGTGTCCTGATTGACCCCAAGAAGAACACACATTTTCTTTCATGTAGGTTAGAGTTTGAATGTATAAATAAAACAACTGAATATGAAGCATTGGTTCAAGGTTTAAGGAAAGAAATTGAATTTAAGGAAAATAATCTGAAAGTGTTTGGAGATTCTAAAATAATTGTAAAACAAATTCAGAATCAAATACATTGCATTTCTACTCACTTAAAAGCCTATCAAAATGAGGTATGGGATTTACTCAAATGTTTTAACACATTTAATATTGTATCGATTCCAAGACTTAAGAATGCAACAGCTGACTTGTTGGCCACATCAGCTGCTAGGCTTGTGCCCTCTGATAATCGGTGCTCTGTTGAATTTCTTTTCAGGCCCTCGGTCCTGGATATGATTACCAACCTACGAGTGTTTGACGACGATCAACATATTATAGAATGCTTAACGAATGACGAGGCATTTAAAGGGGCGATTATTGATGATGAAGAACATTAGGC
Source organism: Pseudotsuga menziesii (assembly GCA_001517045.1). Lineage (NCBI taxonomy): Eukaryota > Viridiplantae > Streptophyta > Pinopsida > Pinales > Pinaceae > Pseudotsuga > Pseudotsuga menziesii. The sequence goes on along the minus strand of LPNX010542676.1, from coordinate 255,746 downwards.
CGAGCTGAAATTTGATAATTTCATCCCTAAAGGAGTCAAAACCTTAGAACGGATGTTTGATTTAAATGAAAATTTTAGAAGACCAACAAATGTGAAGACTCATAGCTCATCCCTACAGTTCGAATTAATTAATTTGAGGATTGAGATGAATCCTAAATACGTGAATCTTGGAAAATGTTGTTCACCAGTGGAAAGAAATAAGTCCATCGTTCTTTTTAATCAATATAAAGATGCTTTTGCTTGGACATATGAAGATCTGAAGACATATGACACCAGTATCATCCAGCATGTTATCCCCATCAAATATGGAGTCAAACCTTATCAGCATCCTTTAAGGAAAATGCACCCAAAATTGGAACCTGTAATCCAGAGTGAAGTTAAGAAATTATTGGATGCTAGAATCATTTTTAAGGTTGGACACTCAGAATGGGTCTCAAATATGGCACTAGTGAGGAAGAAATCTGGAGAAATCAGGTTATGTGTGGATTTCAAAAACTTAAATCGCACTTCAGATAAAGACAATTATCCTATTCCACCCATGGAGCAACTACTGCAAATGGTTTCAGGTTCTGAACTATTCTCTTAATTAGATGGATTTTCACGCTACAATCAAGTATTAGTAGCCGAAGAAGACAGATTGAAAACAAAATTCAGGACTAGGTGGGGAACTTTCACTTACAAAAGAATGCCCTTTGGGCTTATAAACGCTGGAGCTACGTTCTAGAGGGCTATGGACATAGCTTTCCGCAGTTTGATTGGCCGCAGTGCTATAGTATACCTCAATGACATCATGATATTCTCAAAGAGGAGAGAAGAACACGCGTTTCATCTAAAGCATATTTTTGAACACTGCCGAAAATATGGTATCTCACTCAACCCCAACAAGTGCGTGTTCATTGTTATGGAAGGTAAGTTGCTGGGTCACATGGTTTCAAAGAAGGGGATCTCCATAGACCCAGAAAGGAACAAAGCCATTGAACAGATTCCCTTGCCCCATAATAAAAAGGGCATGCAATCATTTATGGGGACAATAAACTTCGTGTGAAGGTTTGTGCCAAATTTCGCTCAAATTGTTAAACCTTTGCAGCAAATGGTGAAGCAAAGTGTACAATTCAAGTGGGCTGATGTTGAGAAGAACGCATTCGGCAAGATTAAAACCAATGTTGTGCACACACCCTCCCTCAAAAGAAGGGATAAATTTAGGGGAGAATTTTATCCCAGTGTGCTATTTTTCCATGTTTTTCTCTCAAAAAAGATTCACCATTTTGCATTTTTTGAAGCCCTGTTTCGCCCAATTTTAATGGGGTAAAATTTTTTCACCCTAAGAGTCGCCAAATTATTATATAAATGATATAAAATCCCTGGAAATTAAAATATTTTTTGAAAAATATCGCCAATCATTTTATAGCTGGGGTTTTAAGAATTGGTAATGTTCGCCAACATTCATACACTTTCAAATAAGTATGGTTCCTTAAAATCATCCTTGCTCAAAAGCCCAGATTTTGATAAAGATTTTATTCTGTACACTTTCGCATCTGATGATTTGCTAGCAGCTGTGCTTACTCACAAAGAATATGGGGGAGATGAATTCCCCATATCATTTATGAGAATTGGTTTGCAAGGGGCTGAATTGAATTACCTGGCTATAGACAAACAAGCTTACGCAGTGTTCAAAGTAGTGAAACAATTTAGGCCCTACATACTAAAAAACCGGACCAAGGTAATCATCCCACACCTAGTTGTGAGGTCTCTTTTCATACAGAAGGAGTTAGGAGAAAGAAGGGGCAATTGGGTAACAACTCTTCAGGAATATGACCTCGAATTCAAGCCAGATTCTATAGTTAAAGGGAAAGGGTTGTGCAAATTAATGACTGAAAATAGAAACAATGAAGAATATGCCTGGGAAGATGAAGCTAAATTACATTTGATGGATGTATGTCCTCTTTTCACAGCCCCTAAATCTTAGTATTGAGACCTTGTGCATTACCTTCAGACATGATCATTACCAAAACATTGGAATTCTAAGCAAAGAAGAGCATTGCGTCTTAAATCAGCCTCATATAAAATTATTGAAGGAATATTATTCAGAAAAAATTACGACGGAGTTCTTCTTAGATGCTTAGAGAAAGGAGATGGGAAGAAGGTAATGACAGATTTGCATGATGGACCCGCTGGGGGATATTTTTCCAGAGATACTACAGCTCATAAAATTATCAGAGCCAGATACTATGGCCCACACTTTTCAAAGACGCACATGCCCATGTCAGAAAGTGTGACATTTGTCAAAGATGTCGTGGAAGACAAGCTAAATTAGCAGGACCATTGAAGCCTGTGATGATAACAGAGCCTTTTGAGCAATGGGGGTTAGATATCATTGGGGAGATAAAGTCGAATTCTTCCCTGCAACACAAGTATATTCTGACAGCAACCGACTACTTCACTCACTGGGTCGAAGCCATCCCGTTGTGCAAAATAAATGAGGATGCGGTCATAGATTTCTTGCAAGACCATATTATGATCAGGTTTGGACTTCCAATTTCTTTAGTTTTTGATAATGCTACTTAATTTTCCTCAATAAGATTAACTTCTTTTGCTCATGAGAAAGGGATTAAGTTGCATTACTCTACTAATTATTATCCACAAGGAAATGGCTTAGCTAAATCTACAAACAAGAACCTAATTAGGATTTTAAAAAAGATGGTGATAGAAAATCAGAGGAGTTGGCACTCAGCTTTACCAAACGCCCTTTGGACTGATAGAATCACCCCCAAGTCTTCGATAGGAGTGTCTCTGTATACCCTTGTATATGGTAAAGAGGCCATTGTACCCCCCAATATCATGCTACCCTCTTCCATAATAGCTCAAGAATCTAGAGGATCGGATAATGAAGTCTTGTAAATGAGGATATATAATCTCCTGAAGGTAGAAGAGTCTCGATCTAAAGCCAGAGAACGCTTTAAACAACAACAAGAGGTAGTAAAGAGATGGTTTGATAAACACAAGGCTGGAACAAAAGATTTTGAGGTGGGAGATTTGGTTCTCAAGTGGGACCACCCCCATGATGAGAAAGGAAAACACATGAAATTTCAGCAGTTGTGGGTAGGTCCTTTCCAGGTTGCGGCAAAGCTTGGACCCTCAACTTATAAGTTTCAAGATTTACAAGGGTGGGAAGAGAAATTACCAGTAAATGGTTTAGTTCTCAAACCTTATTTTTCCTGAGTTTATTTGTGTTCTTCTATCTTGTATATAAATAATCTGGCTTGACCATTTTCTTTGAATTATGTAGTTCATTTTTGTTTTAGTTTAAATTCTACTGATTTCAATAAAGGAGGCAAACCCGCGGTTGCATGGAGAACATCAGAAGTTTGGAATGATTAAAGTTCTTGGGTATAAGACTGTGTATTATTGTTTATCTAAAAGAATTTCTTCTATTTTAGTAGTTTTCTCAAGTGGCTATGAACACATTGAAGTCCTGCTTAACCCTTTTAAAATAAACCAGAATCAAAGGGTCTAGAATACTATCTTGAGGCTCCATCCATATCACATTTAAATTGTCCTAGGGAGTGACAGCAAAGGGCCCATGGAAAGGAAGCAGGGTAAACATTATATTATATATAAATGATCCCATGCCAAGAATTGTATGCCAAAAGGAAGATAAGATTCGAAAGCTCCTATGAAAGCATTATGTATCAAAACAGATGTTGAACCATATAAGTACTAAATCACCAAAATTTCCTCTCCGTCCGTGAGCTGAAAATTAAACACATCTCTCACACAAAAGGACACTATGGATAGAGGAGCCTGAATTAAAATTTAGAAAGAAAGGCATGTAGGAGGACTCATGTGAAAAGACAAAAGTTCAAAAGCACCAAAGGGTGAAAAATGGCATGGGAATGAGGAACAAATAAATATTTCGGTTTACCATATGCTACAATCCTATGGTGTCCAGGATGACAACTACCTAAAGACAGAGGTAACAAATGAAATACATCTTCCTGGCCTCAAAAGAGTTATCTTGACTTGAAAATCCTAGTTTCCACTCTCCTAAATTGGAATATCATCAATGATTAAAAATACATACATTTGCCACTTGAGAAATCCAAATATCTAGAAGAATTCAATAGATTTGTTGTTATTAAATAGTCTGTTACTAAAGAAATAATCGTCCAGAGATCTAGGTCCACCAGGTAGTCGCCAATTGTTGCAGCTGCAACTGTTTCCCCAAATTTTCAAAATTTGGACCCCTTTGTTAATCGTTTGGATCTATAAACTCTTTTTGTTTTTCCTTTAATTTTGGACTTTTCGAGGATTACTCTCTTCCTGCGTTACAAAAATTTGCTTATGTTTGAAATTGCTATGGGTTGCAGAATTTAGAGTCTGGTTTGTTTCCCTTTGAGCTACGTTTTCTTTTCGGAAGTCTGTTTCTCATGCTATCCACTGTTTTGGAGGTCATTTAAACAACTTATTGGAACCATGTTTCCTTAGGGAGCCTCCATTGCAGAAATCGAACGATGATTATTCTGCAGGAGGATCTTAACTTCTTTGTGGTCGCGTCATTTTGTTTGACTGGTTTATATTATCGGAGGTTGGTCGAAGTTGAGTTGGGGTATTTGGTCTTTGTGAAGCTGCTATTTTGGAAGTGAAACAGGTATTTTGGACCGCTGGGAGACCTTAAGTTGTTACGAAAACTTAGCATTTTACGTTGATCTTGTGCCATAGTAAAAGTATGATTTGGGTCGGAGGCTGTAGTCTGTTTATCTTCCGCCCTTGCGGCTCCCAAACGAACTAGGTATCCGCCATACAACTGCTCCGCCCACCGATGCTTTGTTGGGTCTTTGTCGCTTTGTTTTTGGATCGGAGGCCATAGTCTTTCCTCCTCCGTCCTTGCGGCTGTGTAACACACTAAGTGTCCGATGTTGATGTCTTTTCACTCGCCGACTGGGAACTCTTCAGCCTAGAATTTGAGTTTAGCTCTTCCGACTCCGATAAACTTAACGGTCTCACAGATCCCATTGCCTATTTGAGATCAGCTGATGCAGCTGTGGGTGAGACTACCCGCCCGATGTTTTAGTGTTTTAAGCCACCGATAAGTTTTGTTCTTCCCGTCGTTTTGTGAGTTTTAAACCCCTGTATGGGAAACTGTGATTTTGGTGCTCATTAATATTTTCGTGGTGAGAGTGCATTGTAGGGCCTCTTTTTGATGACTAGTCTGTTTGTTGATGTATTTTGATTGAAAAGATGCGATCCTAACTAATAATAAATGTCGTTTAATTGCAGACGGACTCAAGAGACTTTTTCATATTACCACTGCACAAAGGCATAGCTGGTAGACAAGTAGCAGAAAGGGAGCTGGGCAGTGTTAGGCAGAGTTCGTACCAAAACCGACGGGATCTCAAGGATGAAAAATGAAAGACAAGGCAAAATCAATGGCGACAAAATCCCAGGCTCAGAAAGATCTGTCAGTTACCAAGCGGATCTCGCTTTGTTGAGTACTCTAAAAACATAACGCATGAAGTAAATCATGAGTACTCGTGAGAAAATACAAAATGGGGATATTAAATGGTTTTGAGGAACCCAAAGGTCATACGGTTGGGGCAGCGCAAGCGGTTAGCAGATTTGGTTTAAATGTAGGAAAGTTAGAATTTACAAGGACTTTTTCCCCTAGAAAAACTTGTGAACTATTGTTTGTAAGAGGAACTACTTCGTTTTACAATAAGAAATTAGAAATTTTTCCTGTTGGAGAAGGTGCTATGTGGAATGTTTCAATGCGATAAATGAACAATGTTGAAGGGGAACTATTTCGTTTTCGACTGTGTTTCATTAACTGTGAGAGCGTTCTAACTTTCTAAACCTAGGTTCTTAATTGAATGTTCTCTAGTATATTCTGTGATGTTTTCCACTATGAGTAATGGAAGTTTTAGCTGTTGATGAGCTGTCTTGTCATGTATACTTTATTCATGTTTGTATGTTTGGTGCTAGGAACAACTATCTATGATTTGTCGTAACATATGAACAGTATTGCATTACTCATGAATTAATATCTAGCTCTCTAGAGATAGCCTAGTCAGTATTTATTTTCTAATGGTGTGTGATTTAGGTGTGAGGAAGTTAAGACAAGAGGTAAGAACCTGCGCATCACATTGTGAGCACTCCTTGCATTCTTGGACAATCTGCATGTTAAATAGGCACTTGCATATCATACTTTAAGTCAAAAAATAAAAAAACATATACGGTGGATTGGCCCGCAACCAGTAAAACTTTTATTTTTGTCACTTGACCTACGGTAGCCGGACCACAAACCGGACGGATTCCCTACACAAAACAGTCACGGGCTAATTGGGAACGTTGACTGGGGATAATCCCTTACTGTTGTTGCCTGCAATTTTCCAGGCCTCAATAAGTCCATAGCCACAATAATGTAGCCATGCCCCTTGGCTGAGGTAGGCCGACAATGGAGAAATTCTATACCCCATTTCAGAAAAGGGCCAACTGCGACGACACGATGGAGCAGAGATGGATGGGTGCGCTTCTTGGTGGTAAACATTTGATAGGGTGGGAATTTCTTGACAGTTTCAATACATTCCTTGAAAATCGAGGGCCAGAAATACTCTGCGCACAAGATCTTCTAGGCAGTAGCCAACCCGAAGAGATGACCACAACAAGCTCCAGAGTGGCAACCATTCAAGACGATTTCAACATCTTCATGTGTAAGACAACACTACAATATAGAATCAACGCCATGACAATATAAGGTATAATTCAAAACGAGATAGTATTTATCTTGGTGGCAGATGTGACAACGCTCATCACGAGTGGCAGCAAGCTGATATCGTAGAGTTTGGAGATAAAGAATAATATCTCCATATGATGGATTAGTCTTACTAATGAGAAACAACCATTCATCAGGCAATGAATCGATGGGCTCTATTTCCTCCATAGCACAGGGAAGGTCACATATAAGCTCAAAAAAAAAGAGGGACTTGTCGGAAGTGGTTTTATCAAACTCCAACTCAAATTCTTGGAGGATAACGATCCATCGTGATTATTTTCCCCCAAGTACCTGACGTGTCAAAACGTAGTACATATGGTTAGAGTCAGCATAAATAGTAGTAGTGCAAAGCAAGATATAGTGATGAAACTTCTGAACCACGATGACTGTGGCTAGATCTAGTTTCTATACATTTGAGTATCGAGTTTTGGATTCTAGAAGACTCTTACTAGCATAGTCGATCACATGTTCTTGGTTGTGTTCATCTGTTTTAACTAGTACCATGCCTATAGTTGACATGGATGCAACCACATACAAGGAATAGTCATTAATATAATCAAGTGGTTGCAACATAGCTGCATGGGTAAGAACATGTTTGATATTGTCAAATGCGTGCTACGCGAAGTCATCCCAAACAAAAGGTGTGCCCTTTTTAAGCAGCCACACAAAACCACGTGTCCTTTCTACGTAGTTGCAGACAAAACAATGTAAAAAGTTTTCCTTCCCTTGAAAAATTTGGAATTTTGTTATGTTAGTGGGAGCAGGTAGAGCCAGGATGTATTTGATCTTCAAAGGATCAATACAGATGCCATCCTTAGACATGATGAAACCAAGCAGTCCGCTAGTTTCGACACAATAAACACATGTGTAGGGGTTTAGATGAATGTTGAAATGAATAAATCTAAGAAAAAAACTCTGAGATGAATGACATGAAGGTCCCACTACTTGGAAAGAGCAGGAAAGTCATCAAGATAGGGCTCCACAATGTGTTTGATATCATGAAAAGCATACGACATGGTGGATTGAAATGTAGAGCGAACTTTTTTCAGGCCAAAAAGTAATTTTTGGTAGGCAAAGGTCCCCCATGGGAAAACGATGGTCATCTTATGTTGGCCTGGAGGGAGAATGTCGATTTGATTATAGCTAGAAAATCCATCCATGAATGAAAAGATGGCACTTCTGGCATAGTTATCGATTATTTGATCGACATAGGGAGTGGGGAAATTGTCTTTTGGACAAGACTAATTCAAGTCCCTAAAATCGATACAAACCCTGATAGTACCATGCTTTTTGTTCATAGGAACTATGTTGGACACCCATTAAGTTAAAGGCATAGGGTAAATGAAACTATCCCTTAGAAGTTTTTCAACTTCCTCCTTAATGGCTGCTTCTTTTTGTGGATGTACCTGGCATAATTTTTGGCGAACTGGATTGGCACCAGGGTAGGTTTTGATCTCATGAACAACAATGGAGGGATAAATCCCTCGCATTTATTCCTATGTCCAAGTGAAGACATCACAAATTTATTTGAATAAGGCCGTATATAACTAAACATCGAAAGGTGAAGAGTGCTAGCCAATTTGAATATGCTCTGAAACACTAGGTTTCACTGATATGTCCACCAAATTTGTTTTGGTAATATTACATAGATTTCCCTCTGACTCAACATCACGAGTGAGAATCAGAGAGTGAGGGTCCATGACTACATCAGATGAAACCACTGATGTGAAGTGGTCTTCTACCACATGGCAAGGGGGAATGAAACAAGATCGATGATGATGATATCTCCAAGGCATCTCTTCTAGGGACATAACTTCCATAATGGATTCATCATTAGGAAGTGTATGTGAAAGATAATATAGAGATGGGGGGGTTGTCTAGAAAATATGGTAGGTGATATAAATCTGAGGCCACTAACAAATGATCTTTGATGGTAGGGTCACTAGTGGATTGTATCGCATTGTAGAATTCTTCAAAAGGACTAAGGGATGTTGATTCAAAAAATTATTTTTCCTTTGTCTATGATAGAAGTAGAAATCATATTTATGGATTCAATCTGTGAAGCAGGAGGAGGATTTGAAAATGGAAAGACTCCCATGAGTGGAGAGTCTTTAAGAATTCCTACTCCTATATTCTGATACTGTGAGGTAGTTAGAAGCAAAACAAAATTTGCATCATTGGAAATAGCATTAGGAGTAATGAAATCTAGCTGATCTATGGTGATAATTCTTCCTTGGATTGGGAATTGGATGGTCCAAAAAACGGTTGATGCTACGACTTGCATAACATAAAACCAGTTATGACATAGGAGTAAGTTGTATTCCAAAGGAGTGTCAATGACCTCAATGTGAATCGAGACTTATTTTCCCCCTAGTTCAACCTGGATAGCAAGAAGTAATCCATAGGGTTGAAATACACGGCCATCAAAGGCCTTGAGTGTGGTAGGTGAACGATTGATCTTGGAGGACCCAATGGCTCTCCAAGAAGACAAAGACATGATTGAAGGATCTGTCCAATATGTCACGACGGATATTCTTTCTAGAAATATTAGTGGTTAATTGGAAAGCCAACTGATGTGAGAGCCTAGTTTTAAAGTCATCCATTTTGAAGGTAATGATGCTATTGTTCTCAGGATCCATAGCTCCAAGTGCTGTGAGCAAATTTTTTCGCTACGTGGGACAAGTTTGGAGTATTTCTTGGGTCGACATAGCACATGGTGCCTGGTCCAAATCTTCTACAATGTTATATTATAGGGAAACACGTGTGTTAGGATTAATAACGATCTTACGTAGTGTACTCTTGGGTGGGCGAAAATTCAACGTATTGAAATGCGTTGGCCTTGGTGGAAGCAACATGAGGGGGCGTAGTTTTGGGTGGTGGTGTGGGTTGATTTACTGGTGCAGCGAATTGAGTTTGTTTCTTGGTATATTTCTCCAAAGTTTGTGTTTGAACTGAACCAAGCATGCCATCAACAAGTGGTTCAGTTGCAGGTCTTGATGGATCAGTTCTGGGATGAGAAGCATGCAGAATTAAATCATACAAATTACCTAACTGGGAATAGACCAAGTCTAGGTACTGAGCATGACTAATGGCCTTCTCCTTAGTAACATCGCCTCTGATGGAGACATCTCTAGTAATGGGTGGAAGTAAATACTTCTTAAACCAGTCAACTAATAACTGATCAGGAATGGGATCCTTAATTAACCTACGTCTTCTTCTCCATTCATGTATATGATCAAAGATATGGGTTGATGTTGTTTGATGAAGCGAGGTCAACAGGTATGTACCTGTTTCATACTGAATTGGTAACCAAAAGTGGGTTAAAAATTCCATTATTAAAGCATTGAAATGCAAGAAAGAGTGTTGGGGTAACTCTATATACAATTTTGCAGCAACCCCTATGAGGGTTCTATGGAATAATCGTAGAAGGATTGAGCCATCCATCAGAGAATTTGATGAACACCATAGATGAAAATTTGTCACATGGTTCTTAGGATCCTCACTGGGTTTAGAGTCAAATTTTGGTATATCCGAAGGTAACTTGACCAGAATAGCTGGCCACGAGGGATAGTGATGTATCAGATTGTTAATTAATATAGAAAATATAACGTAGCCATAAATGGAAATTGTTGATTTGGTTGAGGATACTGTTAATACTGGTATGGAATTTGTGGACCAGTAGGACCATACATAGATTGATAAACAGGCATAGATGATTCCCACGAGACCGGTTGGCTAGGTTGTTGGTTACTCAAAGTTCCTCTAGGAGGGGAGCCACCCAAGGGAGGTGGAACTCCAGGGGGAGGTGGTGGTTAGCCTCTAGGAGGAGGTGGTGGTGGTCCTCCAGGAGGGGCTCCTTTAGATGGTGGTCCTCCGTAAGGTGGTCCTTCAGGTGGTGGTCCTATGGATGGTGGTATGCCATGTGGTGGTCCACCAAGTCCTCTGGATCCTTCATATCCTCCAAATCCTCTGGGTCCTCCAAGTCCTACAGGTCTTCTCGGGGGTCCTCCAGGTGGTGGACCTCTAGTTGGACCTCCATATCCTCCAGCAGTGTTTACAAGAGCTCCTCCATAAGATGGTACATTATACCATATCGATTTTCCCCAAGGTACAAACACATTTCCAGGGTAAGGCATTCCAGGATAGACTGTCGCCGACAGTGTTGTTTGATAAGCTTGATGGATCATAGGTGGTTGGTTCCTGGGATAAGTATATCCCCAAGAAATCAGAGTAATGGTAGGCTGTAGCCTTGAGGATTCATCCTGACTGGAAGGAAGTAAAACCATAGATGAATTGGGGGGAGGGATGTTTGCTACTGGCGGAATTATAGGTAAGTTCTTCCCCATACTCAAAATGGTCCCTCTAGTAGATGATGAAACTTGGGCTAGGGGATGCCCCTCAGGTGTAGAAACTACTAAATAAGTTGAGGTACATTGGGAATTTTGATTAGGGGAGGGAGTTTGAACTAGATTTTGACTAGGAGTTCCAAGAGTTCCAAATTCAAGTGAAAATGATCCTAAATTCTTCAAAAATGATCCTAATAGGTACTAACAGGCCTCAACAAGTGTTTTGGTTGTAAAATAAAGTTCTACAAATTCTACTATAAACCCAATTAAAGGCCTAAATCAGTGATCTCAAAAAGGTTTCATTCTAAAGCCAAATGCAAACAAAATTTTAAAATCCTTCCCTAAATCCTAATAAAAGAGAGGTAAATACTGTCTAAAATATCTTTTAGAGGATTCCTAAGACATTTATAGCAGAATAAACCAAGCAAAATGGTCCAAAATTGAAGATTCAACAATAAAAAAAATCAAGATACCATGACTTTACCTCACTGTGGTGACTCAATGTTGTATTGATACACAGAGCAGTGGGGTGGGGGGAGGGGGTGGTAATGCTATGCATAGGCTAGAAAAGGGCGTTACCAATCTCAAAAGAGGAAAGCTCAATATTCGAGCACAAATTTCTTGAAAAATGAAAATCTAAGGGTGAAATTAGGTCGATTTTGGACTCTAGAACTTAAATAAATGCTTTAAATATCAATATAACGCATGAATTAAAATATTTAAAGGTAACAAACACCCAAACAAGGGAAAAACTCAAGAAAACAAGAAATCAAGAGAAAACTCCTTAGCTCCCGAGTATGGTCGTTAATATGTTAGTGGAGTATTCTACAACTGAAGCTATATCATACTCTCCTATTTATATGGGGTGGGTGAATCCCAATCAACGTAAAATGAACTAGTTAACACAATAATCCTAAGATATTAAGCCTTATTTCATGGATTTTGAGAAGGGGAGGAAGGGAGGAGAATACCTCTTGTAGCCTTGAAGTTTGAAGGAGTTCCTTGATGGTTGGCCTTGCAGCTCCTCGAATATCCTTCACACCTGCAAATATCACCCCAAAATCCTTCATGCTATCATACCAAACTATATTTAAGAAATATAGGTTAGATATAATTGCCTACCGATTCTACATCAAGATAAAACTTGAAGAGAAAACATTGAACAAGAATTGGGTAGAAAACTGAATTGGTTCATAATATATGAACATGGAGAAATACTTACAACCCTTGAATATGACTTCCTTCTCAATTTCTTAGAACTACTCCTCTACCATCCATTCCTTTGATTCCCAAAAACATTTATAGTAGAAAATTCATTTCTAGCCCTCAATTCCCCCGGCATGCATTTACTCTCAAACTTGTTTCCTCTAATTCACCTCATATGCCTTCCTTATATAGCATTGGTATTTGTACACTTTCCAAACCTATAAAAGAATATAAAATAAACTAATATTAATCCAAATCTTTGTATTACATCAATGAGTGAATACATATGCCTCCTTTATACCATGGTGGAAAAGGAAATTAAACAACTTCACTTCCCTGATTCTTTATGCAGTTTATTTCCTTAATGATCCAACACTATTTAAGCAATGCACAAAGGGTGTGTGAAATAAATGTTTCATTACTTTCATTTTAAAAAAAAACATTTTTTTCACATTTAAAACCTATGCCTTTTTCCATAAATAACACCCAACATGCCGTCACCACTATTGGTTGATTCATTTTGTACAAACTTAAACCCAAAGTGATATTAACCAAATAGCAAGTCATCTTGGTAATGAAATAGCTTATTCATTAGTACCTAAAATTTAGGGGTTAAATTTCATTGTTTGTTTTTATTGGAAAACTATTCACCAAATTCTATAGGATAAAATTATTTTATTTTGAAAATCCCAAAATTTTCTAAAAATTACATAAAATCCTTAGTATTTTGAATTTAATTTTACATCAATATCACCAAACATTTTATAATTCACATTGTAGGAATTAATAATATTCACAAAACTTTCTACACTTTAAGTTAAGTGCGGCTCTTTGGTATTTTTCATAAGGATTTGAAATATGATGTTCATACTTGCGAAATCCACAAATTAAATAAAACAATGTAACAACCCCAAATATATGATAATAAAAAACTTTCTTTAACTTCCTTTAACTTTCTTTAGTCATATACATAGCCTACACTACTTGTAATGATCAAGTAATCTACATATAGGACCACAATTATAATACCAACATTACAATGATTATATAAACATTTAGTTTATTTGTGTATTGAGTTGATATTTTCATGGAGACAATTGCATGACTTTTATTTCTAAATTATTCCATTTCCTTTGTTAGGCATTTCTCTTCCTATATTAACTTCGTAGTAAGATACAAAATATAAATAGTAGGAATTTTTCTAGCAATATCAATCCCTCTAATGAAAGGTTGATAAAAACTAGAAAGGTTGTGAAGAATGATATACACAAACTCATTCTCAAGTAATGTTCTGCAAGACTTTCTAATTCACTAGACATACCTTTCAACTTGGTCAAATAAAATACAATTTATTATTAGACAACTTCAAATTATGTAAATCACTACTTAGATTTAAAATGTACAATTCACTTGTATTATAATACAATTATTTAAGCATCTTTCATATCTCTAATCCATACCTAGATACAATAACAACATTAAATCTATTTATACACACAAACTCACAATATAAAAAATTCAATTAATTACACCGAAGGTGTTATTTAAGGGGCTGCCCCTCTGAAGGTTTCGTCGTCAAGATCCATTAATGTTTAATAACAAACTCCCATATGCAGTGTCACCTGTCAAGTTGAAGGAATGTACACGTGTCAAGTTTATCAAGTTGAAGGAATGTGCACGTGTCAAGTTAAAGGTATGTGCAATGTGCAGCGCAATATATCACCCATCCAAGTCGAAGTCGAAGTTGCAGACTGATGTAAATGATGCTGCTGCCCTCCCAACATCCACGTCTTCTTCATTTGCACCGCAACAACCATCTGCATGGAGCCGAAGAGGAGAAGGTGCTGGATATTAATTTCTTTTTTAAAATATGAAAAGAACTGGAATCAACTTAATTCATCGATTTAGGTACGATTCCCATTCCAGGCGCAAAGAGTATGATGTAGAGAGCCATTCCCATTATGGCAAGTGAACCTGTAACAATCACACCATTGAGATCTAAGAGTGAACCTGTAACAACCACACCATTGAGATCTAAGATTCTTTTGTCTGTTCACTAATTTCTCATGCAATAATAATAAAACAAAATCTCATCGTTCATAATGATGTTAAACCATACCTTTTTCTCTGGTTCTGATGGACATAATTCACAACTATTGGTGAGGAACTCAATATAGGTCCAAGTCTGATTTATAGTTAAGCTGGCCAAACATAGTTGCTTTCTATCCTCAAGGATTTCAATCCGCTGAGTACAGGACGAGAGTTAGTCTCTGTATCATGGAATCCTCCTATGAGAATGGCAAGTGATAGGATAACTCAACTCACTCTCAAGATTGCAAGCATCCTCCTTCCTGTTTTCTCAATGAGATACATTCCCAATAAGGAACCCAGTGCATTCAGTCCGGATCTTATTAGCGATAGGAGAAAAGCTGGAAGCAAACCTGCAACCAACAACAAACAGTTTATTGACACACAGGCAAGAATTACGGCTACTGATAAGATTAAATTACTACCGTTGATAGGATTGCAACACATGTACAGCCAAGGACATAATTAAAAAAGTTGACACTACTCAACACATGCACAAAAAAATGAATGAAAACAAACTCTGTTACGCTCACCATCAATATCAACACACGGAGTGGAAAACAGATAAAACATCATCTAGGTGTTTAAACCATGCACATCAATACGAAAATACCAATATAATTTGGTCATTAGAATTATCCAGGCATTAGAGACCTCCCAACTGTAAATTCATGCTGGCAAACTAAATGTTAAAGAGCAGAAGAAAGAAAGATACAGGGAAAGTAAATGTTAAAGGGCAAAAGAAAATACAGGGAGATTCAAAAACTGGACTCAAGGAGTTACCAGCTCGTCCTACACCCTACGAGGCCAAAGGACTGCCTTTCTATCACGTTTCCAGCAGAAAATCATATGGGATTGAAAGATTTATGTAGTGCAGAGTTCTGAAAGGTAGATTTTTAATTATGGGTTTCCAAATATTTTATAAATTATAGTTTCAAAATTTTTTATATTTGGATTTATTTGGGAGAACGACATCTGTCATTCTCGGGCAGTTTAGCTGTCGCAATAGATTTTGGTTTGCCTGATCCCTTTGGAATGCATGAGCTACCTAAACACTAAGAGTAACCATTACCTTTTCTAATTGTTTTTCCCTATGAAGTATGCTAAAGCTATCCAATCTTTCAACATGGGTATAATAAGGAATAGATAGCTTTTATTTAGCTCTTTGGCTAAAGTAGCATAGCATAACTAAAGGTACAACCACTTTTCCTGGAGCGCTCACCTTGAAAACATTGCACATGGAGGCAACGTATGAGCTCTAGGGAATTTATGTGACATCTACAACTTATGAAAAAAAATTCAAGCCACCAAATGTTTTAATGGCAGCAGTCACACTATCCGGTTATATCATTTGACCAACTCAATGCTCTCAGTCCCAGTACAGTAAGCCAATGAAGGTAATAAAAGAGAACTTAGACTAATTCCATAGAAGGAGCTATGAGATTTGGTATAGACTACTTCTCCCCGTGTATACCGAAGGTCAGTAGGATCCACCCCGTGAAAAACTGGAATAATGGGAGTCATCATCTCAGCATGACCACAAGCTCGTCGAGACACCATCGTGATTTGGCATAAGTCGGAGAAAAATTGCAACATGGGTGGATGCAGTTCCAATAGCCTCTTTTATTTGAGAGGTTAAGACTTCTCCTCCTTCTCATTTTATCTTAATACAAGATGTAATATGCATATAATAATTTACCTATAGTTGTATTTATATTCTAATATTGTATTTATTTTCTTGTGAATAAATAAGGATGAGGGAGAATTGCTAGATAAGGTGGTTGATGTTCTGTTCAAAAAAGGGGTCAAAACATATATGAGTGTGGCCACATATCCCACTGGTTGGTGTGGATGAGAAAGTGAAAGATTTTGAAAGGAAAATATCATTGCAGCATAAGCACAGCAGAAGAGTTTAGATCGTCAGCATCACTCGCTTAGGTGGTGTGGGGAAGACCCCTCTCGCAAAAAGACACTTTAACAAGGAGAGTTCAAATTACAAAAAATCTTACTTTTTAGCAGACATAAGAGAAAAGGTTAAAGGCTCATTGCATTCCTTCCAGAGCGAAGTTCTTAGGGGTTTGGATAGCACGATAGCAGGAATCAAGGTATAGAGATTCTCAGGCAAAGTTTTGTATCTTCTAAAGTTTTACTACTCTAAATTTCCCCTTGGGATTTTGGGACGTTTTTGCTTTGTAAGATTATGAGAAAAGAATTGACGTAATCATTAAATGTTTTCAAATTTAAAAACTTTATGTACAAAATCTTTTTGGAGGAAACTTATTTTCACTTATGTGACTATTTAAAAGTTTGATGTAACTTATTTTCACTTATTTTCCTAGACTTGTGTTCATCAAATAAACTTATATATTATCTATACACATAACTTTCTCTCATATTTGAAACATATCGAATTTCTCTTTGGTGTTTCATTTCCCTGCTTTGGGGTATGCTAGTTAATAAATAATATACATACATCCAACATTCCATCTATATGACTCTCATCCTATCAACAATTTAATACATACCAACATAGATCCAAATCCTAGGCTCTATCAAAAGTTGGGAGGGATCAAATCTCCCAAAGTGGAAACAAACTATCCTCAATGAGGTAAATCTTATCCTAGGATATGTTAAAAGTTCTCTTAAATGCATCTTATTAAGCTTTAAATAAGCTTCACTTAACATGCATGGCTGTGCTAATATTAATACCACGCAACTATCCAAGGATAATTTTAGGGGCGAATTTTAGTCCAAAGGGCTATTTTTCCATGTTTTTCTTCCAAAAAAGATTCGCCATTTTGCATTTTTTGAAGCCCTGTTTCACCCAATTTTGATGGGGTGAAATTTTTTGACCCTAAAAATCGCCAAATTATTATATAAACGATATAAAATGTTTCGAAATTAAAATATTTTTTGAAAAATATAGCCAATCATTTTATAGTTGGCGTTTTAAGAATTGGTAATATTTGCCAACATTTATACACTTTTAAATAAGCATGGTTCCTTAAAATCATCCCTACAACTATCTATAAAAACTGCTTTATATTTGATTAATCAAAATTATAATCTAACATTTTTTTATTTGAAAAACAAAACCAAAACTCATCTTCATGTCTAAGCCCCGTTTCCTTTTAACTTTGCTAATATCATATTTTTTAAAACCTTCTAACTTACCAAAAATATATGATTTTCATATTTTTATTATCACAATATTCAAAATATAAAAATAAATGAATGAATTAATATAGTTTTTCATTTTTTTTTAGTAACTTCTACTACTATCATTAGATATGAACTTACAAATGATCAAGGTTCAACTAGAAACTTATAAATACATAATAATTAACATCTTTATTGGAGATCATAAAGCCATCCCAATTTGGTTTATGTTTGAAAGAGTTTTATCCTTTCTAATATGTTAGTAAAATTTCTGATTTTAACCTTTTGCCCATATCGTATTAGAATTTCGAAACAATCCATTTGAAACTAATAAAAGAAGCATAATTGTGACTCTATGAAGCATCCATGTTACAAATTTGGACATCAAAGTTATACTTCAATTTAGATAAACATGGAGATAAAATAATGAAGTAAAAAAGTATGGATCATCCATGTTACAAATTTGGATTGGAATCGAAGTTTGTTTTCCATTTATTGAACTGTTGATTTCACCTGAATCAAGACGAAAACATGATCGAAAATATAGTATACAACGATATATCTCGTTAGAGTTAGGTCTCTTCACTTAACGTGCGTCCCCCTTGAGAGACTTGTAATGGTTCTCGACCCAATAATGTCCTCTTGTCAACACCAATTCAATTCCACTGGATGAGATTCAACTCATGTGACGTCCCCTCTGGTTCAAATAGACTTGTTAAAAGAGGAACTCTAAAAATAAGATAGAAGCCCTAGTTTAAAGATAGAAAAGCCTTGCTTCAAATATAATTACGAGAAAGAGCATTTGAATCAATGGTGACATGCTACATTCCAAGGTAGGGACAATAGGGGATTAAGTAGGAGTCAAGCCAGTCGCAGGAGAAGAAGCAACGCCAAAGTCTTAACGAAGTTTTAGATTGATACCCAACATAAGCTGACTGTATCCACTCGTTCTCCACTCGACTATATATAGGCAGCTGAACCACTGTATCCACTCGTCCGTCTATGCGGGAATTTCCATGCTCCCGAGTATCTATTGATCCCCCTCCTTCATAGTATCTATTGATACCCCTCCTTCATATAACTGCATACATACCTTGTTAAAAGAACAGCGACAGATAATAGAAAACTACAAGGATCTTCAAAGTAGTAGATATTGTAGATAGCCTTTAGTTGTAAAAGGCTACATCTATTCATTATCTTTAGGTCCTCTTATTAGCTCCTTGAGATAAGTTATCAAGTTTATAGATTAAAATGCTACGAGATGAGGGGCCGCTAGTATTAGAACCCGGTGTCAGCTTCTCACACAGGAATCTTAATCCTCTTAAGCCAGCATTGAATTCAAAATGATCAGTTTTGGCTATTGTTTGCGTGACGGGTTCCTTCAAAATAATTTTGTACTTTCCACATACAATAGAACCCACCAGTCCAGTAACATCCTCCTCAGGCAAATTTAACTGTGATATGATATCTTCATAAGTTAACCTTTCCGAGTCATTGAAGAGTAAAAGGAGAACTGCTTGGTTGGTTGATACTGTAATTTCTATGGGCTTTGAGTCAAACTTTCCAATAATTTTACAAATTCCCAAACTATCTATCCACCTAAGTTTACGGTGCTGATATTTTGTGGAATAAAACCCTTTGTATAAGTCTATGCATTTAAGCATTTCCGATGGTAGATTAAGTTCAGAGGACTTGTAGGTTGGCCAGAATCCAGTCGATAATACTGTAACAGCCAACTCTATTCCAGGATGCATATTTGAATAATTATCAATGTATGCTTTGAAGTCAGCTTGAGTCTCCATTGATACTGTGACATCATTAACCATGCGCTCCATCTTTGATGTAATCTGGAAACTGAATTGATGCTTTAACTTGGACAATAGTGTTCGTTCATGAGAGGTATTGTTTGCACTTTTGTCGAATAGTAATCTGCGAGCTAGCTTTTTACTATGAAATTCGATAAATAAATCTCTATCACTAACATAGTGAAGAAGATTCACGGCCTTTCCAAGAACACTCTCAATATCATCACCACTTGTTTTCACAATGCCACTCTTTTTAAGCACACTGTCAAGAAATGTAGCCAGCAACTCAGTAGTTGTGCTTTCTTCAATTCTTTGATCGTATATTACTTCAAACGCTTCCTGTAGGACTTTACTAAAAGTACTAATTCCTTGAAATTCATCCACAACGTAGTTCATACACTTATCAGGCAGTTCAATAATCTTCTCCCCAAATCCATGTTCTTGAATGGCTGCATCTATATCACTTCTGTCTGCATTGTTGTTTACATCATCTTCCACCCATTTAAATATTAGTAATCCTTTGCTGGTGACATGATGTTTAAAGATATTTGCAATCGGTTCCAAGCCTTTAAGGATTCTACGGAACAGCTTGTACATCCTTGAAAGATCGTCTTTCTTGTCACCCCTCAGCAAAGCATGGCAGCCAGAATATTCATTTTCCAAAAGTTGAGTTTGATAACGGGAGAGAATTTCATTTTGTACTTTCTCTAATAACTTTTGTTCGGTGGTAGAGTGCAAATAATGAGCAACTCTTTCTTTTTTACGTCTCAAACATTCTTCAGCCATGAGCATATAGTTTGGACAAGAATCCTCTAAAATCCATAAAGCAGCCTTCCTAGAATAGTAATCTCCAGTATCTTCCAACATGGCAGCTTCAAAGTCGCCCTCGTAGAAATTCAAGCTGTGATCCATGCCCATCTCCACAAAAATGTTCAGAACATTTCTCAACAAAGCGCTATCAATTTGTTCTCCCTCGCGTTCTCGATTGATGAGTTGAATCAGCACATTCTTCACCTTAGTCTTAATGCTATGATACACTAGGTCACGGAAATACATCATTCCAACTTTTGTTAGCGAATCAAGTGACTCTTGTCCCACGAAGTGAAGATCCAAAGACGAGAACATATTTGACATAAATTGGACCATCACCTTATGATTTTCTCAACATTTCACAAGTTCTCTCAACATGTACTTTCTCTAAAGCTGGCGATACTATGAGAGTAATGTATTCTTCAAACGAATCCCTGTACTTATCATAGAGTTGCTGTGCATACATATGAGGAGGGTATTGGGTGCACATTTTGTAGACAATTGTATAAATGTTCATGTAAACCAAAGGAGGA
Organism: Pseudotsuga menziesii; assembly: GCA_001517045.1. Taxonomy (NCBI): domain Eukaryota; kingdom Viridiplantae; phylum Streptophyta; class Pinopsida; order Pinales; family Pinaceae; genus Pseudotsuga; species Pseudotsuga menziesii. Next base: position 235,030 of record LPNX010542676.1, on the reverse strand, counting down.
AACTCATCTTTTAAATCTGCTTTCAGAGTGTGTGTCAACTTTAGGATATCTTTGGCTTCAAATGGTGATATTACCTCTTAATGATATCTTTGGCTTCAAATGGTGATATTGCACCATTAGAAGAAAACTTATGCATTTGGTTATTAAGGAAATAAAGGATGGTATTATGGGAAACACACTTTTAAAGTGAACTTTATGAATTACATATCCTGCACACAATATGTAACTCATCATGCACATGTGATATGAAACCCATCGAAAACTCAAGAGTGAGTTACATATCACCGAAGTAATATGCAACTCATCATATGTAACTCAACAATGAGCAATATATTGCGTGAATGATATGCAATTCATTGTATATAAATCATCAATAAGTTACATATTGAGTGCGTGATATGCAACTCATCAATGAGTTGGATATTGTGCACATTATATCCTATGTTATTTTTAAAACTAACAAATGACCCGTCCCTCCTCTCAATTTCATTATTACAGTCTCGACGCATAACAAGTATGACTATGACCCTGAGTGCAATTTAATGGACAACCACAATCACCATTTGCCTCTACAATTGTTTCTACAAATCTCTCTCATTAGGTGGATCTCCTTGATTTTTTGAAGTTTGACTTTTGCTCAAATGGTTTTGAATTCCTTATTATTCTTAGACACCTCACCTTTATCCTTTTAGAAGATATGTACTAAAAATATGAAGCCCTTAATTTTTCTCCATTCCCACTTCCTCTTCATCAACATGAATTTTTTAAAAAGATCCCATTTCCATGACAATTTTGTCACCTTAACGAGATAATCTTGCAATCTAATATTTGATTGAATTTTCATTTGCCCCATTCTATCTCCATCTTACATATGATACATTCAAAAAGGTCCAAGAACACCATAAATTTGGAAAATTTTCTTTCTACATTGGATAGTTTTATGATCACCTCTAAATTAATGAATAAACATGGAAGTCATTGCCAATTTCCTTTTAGGGCATATTTATTCTAAAGGAATCCTTGATACTTAATCCATATAAGGTGTGAATCCTTTGTTTCCTTCCTAGGACCAAACCATGGAAACTACCTCTTTAGGTCTTGAAATGAAGGACCCCATAACCATTTCCCTACTATAATTTGTAAACCATTGATTTTTGAGAAAAATGTAAAAACCTAGCCAACCCCAAGTGGGTATGTGGAACTATGTATCATATGTAATAATCCCTATCCAAAACTTCTCCATCCAAAAGTGCAACGGTACTTTGAGGGAAAACTTCCAATGAAATTCCCTATTAGCGATCTTGTATTTAGGGCTAGGATTTTCTCCATATAAATACAATATCGTAATAAAATCTTGACCCTCCCCTTCTTAACCCTTTATTGTCATCACACTCATTGGAATTAAATTGTATGTCCATTTACTTTTATGATGTTTTCTAGTTTTCATATGAAGTATTTAAAGATAGGGACTCAAAGCCCTTGGTTGAAATGCACTGAAGTTAACCCATACCCCAACACTTGCCAGGAATTTATTTAGTGATGTGAACTCCTCCCTATTTTTATTTGTATCTTATAGTGTTTAAGGATTTAAATATTCAATTATCTGCCCTTGTCCCCTAGGGTTATTAAGTGGTAGGGACTAAGCCCAAATCTATAATCTTTTTCCTTGCCATTCTCTAGACATTTCCTTAGATGGAGAGCACTAACCACTTTCCATTGTTTGATGATATCTGCCCTAGATCTAAACAAATAATTTGAAAATTTCCTCTTTTGCTTCCTATGAGCAATCCATCAAATCTTTCCCCTCCATGATGCTCATTTGTAATTAAAATATTCTTTTCATAAAATAATTAAAAAAAACACCCATGGTAAGCACCATGAGACTCATGCTTCATGCTAAAAAATTTCTATTTGTTCCAATATCCCCTCTACATGGTCATGTGGTGACTTAAGGCCTCGTTCATGTGCCCTAAAACCATATTTTCCTAATACATGATTGACCCTCTCCTTAACCCTAATGTCTTCATACTCACTCACATTAATTGTTATTTCTAGTTTCTTTTGTCATTTTTCCAATTGCACTAGAAGCTATATTTAGGGGATAGTATCTAATTTTACTCGATAGAGGTACTATGTTTAAGGCCCATACCTATTACTCATGACGTCCTATTGGTGCCATATAAGCTACCATTACGACCCAAGGATAATGTTTCTTCCTTCGACCATGACCATGACCCTCTAACTCATATTTAGTGCTCAAAACCTCATGGTGCCACTTACAGTCATTATTGAAGCCCAAATTATTGAAGCCCAAATATCTCCTATAAATAAGTCATATGGTGATTGAATTCCTCACTCAGGTGCCTTGAAAATATATTTTCCTCGATCCTAATATAAGATTTATTGTCTCCTTCTTAACCCTAATTTCTGCATACTCACATAGGCCTTTCCCAAATAAACATGTAGCAATTGAAAATGCTACTCTGTTAGGTTTTTATGCCCTAGTAAAAAATTGTCAAGAGCCCTTAAATGCATTTGGGATGCAACTTACAAGAGGACATAAAATGAAAACTTTGGTTAGGATCAACAAACGATTGACTCAGTTGGATTCCTCGTAGCTAGATATAGCTAGAGAACCCCTCATCCTAATGTTATGTGGCTTAGACCTTTCTTTATTCACTGATTTGGAGAACCGAGTTTTTTCTCAGTAAGAGGCAATGCAAATTTTGGATTTATGTGTTTAATTTCGAAAATACTACCTCGAGAGAGTGCCGATAGCATGGCTGAATAGTCCTTTCCCAAATAAACGTGCAACAGCTTACAACACTCAAAAAATGCTGATACATTAGGTTTTTATGCCCCACGAAATTTTTTTCTAGGATTCCCTGAATGACATTAGGATGCCACTTGCAAGAAGACATAGCATTAAAACCATGAATCAAATTGAAAAATCGTTCACTTAGTTGGATTCTTGGTATCCAAATATAGCTACACGACTCCTCACCATAGAGTTTGGCATGGGTGAGAGCTTTTTTTATAAATTAATTTGTAGAACTATGGTTTTTCTAGTAATAGGCAATACAATTTTTTTATTCAATGGTCCAATTTCATAAGCCCTACGTTGAGATCATACATATAGCATAGTCAAACAAACTTGCAACAATTCATGGCTCTAAAAAATGCTACTCCATTAGGTTTTTATGCCTCAAGACAAATTTACAAGGGGTTCGTGAATGATTTTGGGCTAAAACTTACAACTAGACATAAAATGAAAACCATGAGTCATATGGATGAACCAATTAATCCATTGGATTCCTAGAAGAAAAATGCATCTAGGGAACCCCTCACCCTAAGGTTGCATGCCTCGATGCTTATTTTATTCATTGATTTAAAGAACTATGGTTCCTCTTAGTAAGAGGCAATGTAATTTCTGTATTGAGTGTTTCAATTTAGGAAATCCTATCCTAATAGCGTGTGGATAACATGGTCACATAGGTCTTTCCCAAACAAACTTGCAGAACAAGTTACAACACGAAAAAACACTACTTCATTATGTTTTCTTACCTTGGGACAAATTTACCAAGGGTCCTAGAATGAGTTTGGGAGCAAACTTGCAACTTAACATCAAATAAAAATTGTGATTCAAATTGATGAACAATTGAATCCATTTGATTCCTATCATCCAAGCATAGCTTGTGCACCCCTTACCTCATGGTTCAATGACTCAAAGATTTTTGTATTCGTCATTTTGGAGAACTAGGGTTTTTCTCAATAAGAACCAATGCAAATTTTGTTTTTAGTGGTCCAATGTGGAAAATTCTAACTTGAGATTGTGTAAATAGCATGGTCACATAGGCATATCCCAAACAAATCTTGTAGCAACTTATGGCAGTTGAAAATGCTTCCCCATTAGGTTTTATGCCCCAAAACAGATTTTGCAAGCGTTACCGAATGCGTTTTAGAAGCACCTTGCAATTCATTATAAAATAAAAACCATGGATTGGATCGAAAAACTATTAACTTTCTTGGATTCTTAGTATCTAAACATAACTATGGCACCTTATACCCCAAGGTTCCACGGGACAATTCTTTTTGTATTAATCGATTGCACAACTAAGGTTTTTCTTAGTAAGAGGCAATGCAAATTTTGTATTCAATGGTCCAATTTGGTAAATTCCACCTTGAGATCATGCATATAGCATGGTCATATATTCGTTTCCCAAAGAAACTTGAAGCAAATTACGACACTAAAAAAAACTGCTCCATTAGGATTTTATGGCTTGGGACAAATTTACCAAGGATCCCAAATGAGTTTGGGAGGAAACTTACGACTTGACATAAAATGAAAACAATGACTCAAATCAATGAACCTTCAACTTTGTTGGATTCCTATTATCCAAATATAGCTCGGGTACCCCTGACCATAGGGTTCCATGGTGCAAAGCTTTTTTTATTCAACAATTTCAAGAACTAGGTCTTGCTCAGCAAGAGGCTATCCAAATTTTAATTTTAATGGTCCAATTTGGGAGATATTAACCCAAGATCCTGTGGATATCATGGTCACATATTCCTTGGCCGATAAAAATTGCAACAACTTATGGAACTCGAAAATTCCCCTACATTAGGTTTTATGCCTCAAGAGAAATTTGCCAAGGGTCCTCGAATGAATTTGGGAGGTAACTTGCAACTTGACATAAAATGAAAACCATGACTTGGATCGATGAAACATCAAATTTGTTTCATTTTTGTTAGCTAAACATAGCTAGGGAATCCTGTACCTAAAATTTCCATGGATCATCACTTGCTTTATTAATTCATTTGGAAAACTAGGGGTTTTCTTAATAAGAAGCAATGCAAATTTTGTATTCAGTGCCCCAATTTGGGAAATACTACCACGAGAGCATGCATATAGCATGGTAAGATAATCCTTTCCCAAACAAACTTTAAACAACTTATGACACTAAAAAACACTTCTCCATTAAAGATTTTTATGACCCAAGACAAATTTACGAAGGGTCCCCAAAATGAGTTTGGGAGGCAACTTGCAACTCAGTTAACAAGGGTCCCCAAATGTTAGCTAGAATGAAATGTATCAAATACTCAATACTAAACACAGATGATACAAAATTGATCAATTATAATTTTTCACACACTTTGAGATTTTGGGGTTGAAATATTGGAGGGATTGGCTTCCAGGGCCCATTTTATGGCTAGGACTCATTTTGTAGATTTGAGGTCTCAAACTTTTTGGGGCTTGTGTGAGGGTATAAATGGAAATTTTTTGGGGTTAAAAAAAATATCTCTAGATCCATGGTACATGATATTATTCTACAATACGATACCTTTCCAATGGTCCAAATATTGCCTCAAACATATGCAAAAGTTACGCCTCCCACAAGTTAACCTATCCCTTTGACCACCATGGTACCAAATTGATTCTACTTTATCCCCCATTTTTCACACATGTTGATCGAGTCACATGTGGGACTTCAAGAAAATTCTATAAGGACCAAAATGCTAACCCTAATTGGGATTTGAGGCATGTAGAAACCCTAAAATTAACCCTATACGCTTATCGAGCTATGTTAAATATAGTGTCTCTACAAGAAGGGGTCCATTCTTTTGATGTAATGTTTCCTTCCATAGTTGAGAAACAACACTAGGGAGTGGATATTATAGCATAACATAGGAGATAGGAGATAATGTAGTAGCCATTATGGTCATAGATTCATTGATAACTCCATAGAGAGTACCATTTCCCTTGTATTTGCAATTTGACATAAAGAGCAAGGCATGGTCCTCATTTGTGGCTATGTTTTTCCCCATAGTGTGTTTTTCCAAGAGATATATTATGTTATTGTGTGTGTTTTGTACTTATTTTCTCTAGGTGTTTCTCTTTCATTTCCATTGTATTTAGTATTTTATGAAATTAAATTAACACAATGAACTAAGTTGTACGATTTGTTGTGATTAACTGATCTAGTGGAATATCCATGGTAGTTTAGGGATCAAAAAATTTATAATGTTTTTATCTAGCAACTTAGAGTAATTATTAAGGAAATTAGAAATTATTTCAAATAAATAAATACCACTCGTTTCAAGAAATTTTGCAACCTGTGCGGGCACCACTTGTTCCTCTACCTTGTAAGACACAAGTGTAGAACAAAAGAGCACAACAATATATCCTTCCCCTAGATAATCAATTTGATCAACATGAAACCAAAAGCATACCTCATGCTTAAGTCCCTTTGTCTTTGTTCCAAAATTCCTCCTTGCAATCTTCAATACCTACAATAGAAATCAAAAGACAAAATCACAAAGTGAGAGCATCATGACAAATCAATCATCTATGTTAGTGATCAAGGAGTCTAACAACATTTAACCGATATTAACACACATTAAATACGGGAAAGGGGAATACTTTTGAATTAATGATCAAGAGAGTAAAGTTACAACCAATACTTGATGTTGTTGGCTTTATCCTCCCTAATAGATCTACAATCCTTCACACTTACAACAATCTCTTCACACAAAAGCTCACTCTATCTTGCCTCTAAACCAGATCTCAATCCAACAACATAAGGGTGTTTTCTTTGACCTCCTTCACTCACTCCATGAAGGATTAATTTAAAGGCCATATTTCATGAGATTCACTTAGGAAATGGATAGGAGGTGATCCCAATAGGTGAGGAAGGAGAATGCCACCTCCAAGGATGATTTTAAGGAACCATACTTATTTAAAAGTGTACAAATGTTGGCGAATATTACCAATTCTTAAAACGCAAACTATAAAATGATTGGCGATATTTTTCAAAAACTATTTTAATTTCCAAGGATTTTATATCGTTTATATAATAATTTGGTGATTTTTTGGGTGAAAAAATTTTACCCCATCAAAATTGGGCGAAATAAGGCTTAAAAAAATGCAAAATGGTGAATATTGTTTTAGGGGGAAACATGGAAAAATAGCCCACTGGGCTAAAATTCGCCCCTAAAATTATCCCTTGCCACCTCTACCAAGCTAGTAGGAACCAAATCCATGGAGCATTTCGTAAGGAAGCTTTTAGAATCTTCTTTTTTTTCATGTTTTTGGTTGATCGACGCACTTGGATTTAGGTGAAAGAACACCAATGCTTTTCACTGAACTAGGAGAAGCACCATCGGCACCTATTGCCAAAAGATAAACAGGAGCCGACGCATTTTTCTCCACATGATAGAGCACCATCGGCGCTCTGTCGTAACTGGGGAAAAGCGTGGTCTTCCTAGGGATGGAAAAAGTGGGCCAAAGGAATCTCCGGCTAGTCTTTCTAAAAGGAAAACATGTAACTATGGAATTTTTAGGTGCAACAGAATGCTTCCCGATGTATGAGGCTAGAAGAAAGTGATAGGTGAAATAGTTTGCAAGATATCAATCTGGTATAGAGGCAATGAGAGATCAGCTCATAAATGACATAGGACCAACAAATATCTTATCCCACTTGATCATGGCTGCGTACCAATACACTGCAGATCCATGATGATGACTATGTCACGACTACCAATAATACATTGTAGATCCGTGAACAACTAATGCAGGAGGCAGAACATGGCTACGAAACATACAGAGTAGATCCATGTTATCTAACCTCAAATACTGAACACAACCACCAGACATACAATGTGGATCCATGTCAAGACTTCGAATGATCTTCAACCGCAACCTGAGGATAGGAAAATATAGTGATGAATCCTAACCGCTCAGGGTCTTCATGCCAATCCTAGCCGATATGATTTTAACCACATATATAGATTTTTTGACGTTGAACATGGAAGAAACCACTTGATTACCAGTCATTGATGTATACTGTTAACAAGTGCGAGGGAAATCACCATTAATGTCAATATATGATATATGTATACTGTTAACAAGTGTGAGGGAAATCACCATTAATTTTGAATTCCTTATTATTCTTAGACACCTCACCTTTATCCTTTGAGAAGATATGTAGTGAAACTATGAAACCCTTAATTTTTCTCCATTCCCACTTCCTCTTCATCCACATGAATTATTTAAAAAGATCCCATTTGTCACCTTAACGAGATAAGCTTGCAATCTAATATTTGATTGAATTTTCATTTGCCCCATTCTATCTCCATCTTACATATGATACATTCAAAAATGTCCAAGAACACCATAAATTTGAAAATTTTTCTTTCTACATTGGATAGTGTTTTATGATCACCTCTAAATTAATGAATAAACATGGAAGTAATTGCCACTTTCCTTTTAGGGCATATTTATTCTAAAGGAGTCCATGATACTTAATCCATATAAGGTGTGAATCCTGTGTTTCCTTCCTAGGACCAAACCATGGAAACTACCTCTTTAGGTCTAGAAATGAAGGACCCCATAACCATTTCCCTACTATATTTTGTAAACCATTGATTTTTGAGAAAAATGTAAAAAACTAGCCAACCCCAAGTGAGTATGTGGAACTATGTATTATATCTAATAATCCCTATCCAAACCTTCTCCATCCAAAAGTGCAAGGGTACTTTGAGGGAAAACTTCCAATGAAATTCCCTATTAGCGATCTTGTATTTAGGGCTAGGATTTCCTCCATATAAATACAATATCCTAATAAAATGTTGACCCTCTCCTTCTTAACCCTTTATTGTCATCACACTCATTGGAATTAAATTCTATGTCTTTTTTCTTTTGTCATGTTTTCTAGTTTTCATATGAAGTATATAATGATAGGGACTCAAATCCCTTGTTTGAAATGCACTGAAAATAACCCATACCCCAACACTTGCCAGGAATTTATTTAGTGATGGGACCTCCTCCCTATTTTTATTTGTATCTTATAGTGTTTAAGGATTTAAATATTCAATTATTTGCCCCTTGTCCCCTAGGGTTGTTAAGTGGTAGGGACTAAGCCCAAATCTGTAATCTTTTTCCTTTCCAATTTCTAGACATTTCCTTAGATGGAGAGCACTAGCCACTTTCCATTGTTTGATGATATATTCCCTAGACTGAAACAAATAATTTGAAAATTTCCTCTTTCCCTTTGTAATGTCCCCAAAAATTGAAAAAAAATTAAAAATTTATAGGCTAGTGAAAAGTACCTAAAAGGGATCATTAGTACTCGTGCGGAAACATAGATACTCCTTAGAATTGCAACCTCTTCGGATTCTGCCCACTGTCTTGGTAATCTCTTATCCATTCTGTGACTATTAGTTCGTTTACTTCTTATGCCTTAATTCTGTTATTTAAACTATCGATATATCTTAGTTATTACTGTCGGTGAATTAATGAGTTATATAGATCATTGTTTTTCTCCTGCACATGTATACTTTGTTTATTTAATGAAAACTAATTTAACTTTATTGATGGGAACAAAGTGATGGAGTGGCGAGACTCATTCTCCCATGACAATCTGAGAGGTAAGGTTATTCTTCGTTATGCAGGCTTACTTAGTTCATTCGAACTAAGGCACCTTATTCATTGATTCACAGGTTACTATTGCGACATCAGGATTATTGGTTACTTGACACAATTCAGTTCTTAGTTGTACTTTCTGTTCCATCTTGCACTTTTGTTACTGATCCATTTTACGACTCAGGTACGCCATATGTTTGCTAATTGAATTTATTCATTAATTTACTCAATGCTTATGAATTATATTATTGTCCTTTCATTATTATTGTCTATCTTTTGTTTAGTTACTTGTCTTTTATTTCTATTTTGGTAGGTTTACCTTGGTGACGAGCTTGTAGACTTACTCTTGTTGTTCCTAGCGAGGGCATCATGGCATACTACGTTTGCCATTATGCCTAAATGCTACAAACTAGACTTACAACTTAAATGCATATGCTACCTATATGAACTATCCTAAAGGGCATATGATAACACTATAAGCTTGTTGCTAAGGGAAAGAAATTGTAACACTATATGGTATTGATGCTTAAGGAAAAACATTGTAATAAGGGTTGCACATACCATAAGGTTGGGACTATGGTATACAAACCATGTTAATAGTATTGGCCTACGCTGACTTTTAAAGGGTGGTGAAACCATAGTATAGAGGGTTTATCATATGACATGGTTGATTTAACGTTGATATACGATTTTATGGTTGGGGTTTGCGATGGCGTTAATGGCCACTAGCTGGTGCCATTAATGCCATTGGGGTTGGTGAAAACCCTTAGGAAAGGACTTGGTATTCATTGTATGTGCATTATGGTATTAGAATTGTGGTGTAGTGAAGCCTCTGTGCATTTGGAGAATGGATTCGACCCCACCGATTCACAGGTAAGCTTAACCCAACTTTGTGTAAATGTGTTTCTTCGTTTGGTTTTCTTCATGGCATGGTCATGCTCCTCATGCCATCATGGTTTGTCTACATGTGAATGCGAAGGCACTCCAAGTTTTGCATAGGATGCACTGTCAATTTGAGATTTCTTCTCCATGGCCATGGTAAGCCTACCAACAAGAATCACTTGCCTCCTCTCATTTTTGGGCATTTCTGAGTTGGAAATATTTACTGGGTTGGGTTTTCGTGTGGCACTTGTTTACTCTTCCTTCGGGGTTTATGATGTAGCTTGCTCTGGTTTTAAATGGACTCTTGTTGAGAGATTTGGCATTTGTTTGGGCCATGGCTGCACCATTACTTGTAATGGCTCCATAGCTCATAGCTTGCCATTAACATTTTAATTACTTGATTGTCCATCAAAGGGGTTTCGTGCCTCTCTATGTATATACACGATGCATTGGTTTTTAATATGAAATTGTAATGCTGTGATATGAATTACCTATGAATTCATCCATCGTTTAATACTGTGTAACTTGGGTTTTGTATGGTTATTTAATTACTACATTTTATGTGGAATCTAATGGGATCGATCATGGATTTACAGCCTGTAGAAAATTACTCTATGTATAAAATGTTGTTTTGGGTTATGGTCGTATGTATGACATTCTATTTGTTTGGTTTGTATGTTGAGCAGGGAGCTTCTAGAGCTTAGGCGTTATGCCATGGCCTACACCATTGTAACAATGGTGGCGTAGCCCATTGGCTTGCCACCATGTGCTCTGCGTTAGCTTATAAATAGAGTATGTGTTTTTAAATAGAGTATTGTAATGTTAGTTTTGTATTGGCTTAGCGTGGGTGTAGGCCATGCCACGAATGGCATGTGCCTCTCCCAACGACTTTGATAGCTTTTTAGTTGGTATTTTATAATGTAAAATGTTTACTTGGAATAAATAAGGCTGTAACAGCCTGGGGTTATGTCAACACACGATATCGATTTGGTTTGAAAGCATGATTGTAGGATTTGTTTGAAGCTTTGTCAAGGCCATAACTAGGGTATTTACGACCTCGCTGTTAGTGTAAGCGTTGTTTGGTTAAAGGGTTGTGGCATAGCTTAAAAGAGTAGCCTGCACATACTAGATATATTAGCATGGACTATATAAAATGTTTATGCCATTGCTTACTGTTTGGATTTGAAATGTTTAAGAACATATTAATGTTACTGTAATGGGTCTGGACATCTACAGGATTCGATGTCGCGACCTCTTGATGACAAAATGGGTTTAATTCTTTCCAATGGTTATTATGATATGTTTGGCTATGTTTAGATAGATTTAAGTGGGACCTTTAAAACCCTTTATGATTTATAATGGACTACTGTAATAATAGGACTGTGAAATAAACATTTGAGTTATGGAAAAAGGATGCGATTTGGATTGTAGATTTTATATAATAATACAGAGTTTGATAATGGACCACATGGATGGTCACGATGCCTTCTTTGTTTGGTTAATTTTGATTATGTTTATAAAAATGGAATGCTATGATATTTAATTTTTTAACTTGTACTTCTAAAGTAAACTTGAATTAAAAACAACCCTCTACTAACAAATGACAATTTAATGGACAACCACAATCACAATTTGCCTCTACAATTGTTTCTACAAATCTATCTCATTAGGTAGATCTCCTGATCTTTTGAAGTTTGACTTTTATTCAAATGGTTTTGAATTCCTTATTATTCTTAGACACCTCACCTTTATCCTTTGAGAAGATATGTAGTGAAACTATGAAGCCCTTAATTTTTCTCCATTCCCACTTCATCTTCATCAACATGAATTATTTAAAAAGATCCCATTTGCATGACATTTTTGTCACCTTAACGAGATAATCTTGCAATCTAATATTTGATTGAATTTTCATTTTTCCCATTCTATCTCCATCTTACATATGATACATTCAAAAAGGTCCAAGAATAGCATAAATTTGCAAAATTCTATTTCTACATTGGATAGTGTGTTATGATCACCTCTAAATTAATGAATAAACATGGAAGTCATTGCCAATTTCCTTTTAGGGCATATTTATTCTAAAGGATTCCATGATACTTAATCCATATAAGGTGTGAATCATTTGTTTCCTTCCTAGGACCAAACTATGGAAATTACCTCTTTAGGTCTAGAAATGAAGGACCCCGTAACCATTTCCCTACTATAATTTGTAAACCATTGATTTTTGAGAAAAATGTAAAAAACTAGCCAACCCCGAGTGAGTATGTGGAACTATTTATTATATGCAATAATCCCTATCCAAAACTTCTCCATCCAAAAGTGCAACGGTACTTTGAGGGAAAACTTCCAATGAAATTCCCTATTAGCTATCTTGTATTTAGGGCTAGGATTTTCTCCATATAAATACAATATCCTAATAAAATATTGACCCTCTCCTTCTTAACCCTTTATTGTCATCACACTCATTGGATTAAATTCTATGTCTATTTTCTTTTGTGATGTTTTCTAGTTTTCATATGAAGTATTTAATGATAGGGACTCAAAGCCCTTGTTTGAAATGCACTGAAGTTAACCCATACCCCAACACTTGCCAGGAATTTATTTAGTGATGTGACGTCCTCCCTATTTTTATTTGTATCTTATAGTGTTTAAGTATTTAAATATTCAATTATCCTCCCCTTTTCCCCTAGGATTATTAAGTGGTAGGGACTAATCCCAAATTTGTAATCTTTCTCCTTGCCATTCTCTAGACATTTCCTTAGATGGAGAGCACTAGCCACTTTCCATTGTTTGATGATATCTTCCCTAGACCTAAACAAATAATTTGAAAAGTTACTCTTTCACTTCCTATGAGCATTCCATCATATCTTTCCCATCCATGATGCTCATTTGTAATTAACATATTATTTTCATAAAAGAATTAATAAAAAACACCCATGGTAAGGACCATGAGACTCATGCTTCATGCTAAAACCTTTCTATTTGTTCCAATATCCCCTCTACACGGTCATGTGGTGACTCAAGACCTCCTTCATGTGCATTAAAACCATAGTTTCCTAATACATGATTGACCCTCTCCTTAACCCTAATGTCTTCATACTCACCGACATTAATTATTATGTCTAGTTTCTTTTGTCATTTTTCCAATTGCACTAGAAGCTATATTTAGGGGATAGTATCTAATTTTACTCGATAGAGGTACTATGTTTAAGGCCCATACCAATTACTCATGACGTCCTATTGGTTCCATATAAGCTACCATTATGACCCAAGGATAATGTTTCTTCCTTCAACCATGACCATGACCCTCTAACTCATATTTAGTGCTCAAAACCTCCTAGCGCCACTTACATTTATTATTGAAGCCTAGATATCTCCTATAAATAAGTCATATGGTGGTTGAATTCCTCACTCAGGTGCCTTAAAAATATATTTTCCTGGATCTTAATATAATATTAATTGTCTCCTTCTTAACCCTAATGTCTGCATACTCACATAGACCTTTCCCAAATAAACAAGTAGAAATTTACAACAATTGAAAATGCTACTCCGTTATGTCTTTATGCCCTAGGAAAAAAATGTCAAGAGCCCTTAAATGCATTTGGGATGCAACTTACAAGAGGAAATAAATTAAAAACTTTGGTTAAGATCAACAAATGATTGATTCCGTTGGATTCCTCGTAGCTAGATATAGCTAGAGAACCCCTCATCCTAATGTTATGTGTCTTAGACCTTGTTTTATTCCCTGATTTGGAGAACCGAGTTTTTTCTCAGTAAGAGGCAATGCAAATTTTGGATTTATGTGTTTAATTTCAAAAATCCTAAGTGCAAATAGCATGGTCGAATAGTCCTTTCCCAAATAAACTTGCAGCATCTTACGATACTCAAAAAATGCTGATACATTAGGTTTTTATGCCCCACGAAACTTTTTCTAGGATTCCCTGCATGACATTAGGATGCCACTTGCAAGAAGACATAACATTACAACCATGATTCAAATTGAAAAATCGTTCACTTAGTTGGATTCTTGGTATCCAAATATAGCTACAGGACTCCTCACCCTAGAGTTCCACGGGTGAGAGCTTTTTTTATAAATAAATTTGTAGAACTATGGTTTTTCTAGTAAGAGGCAATACAATTTTTTTATTCAATGGTCCAATTTCATAAGCCCTACCTTGATATCATGCATATAGCATGGTCAAACAAACTTGCAACAACTCATGGCACTAAAAAATGCTACTCCATTAGGTTTTTATGCCTCAAGACAAATTTACAAAGGGTCCATGAATGATTTTGGGATTAAACTTACAACTAGACATAAAATTAAAACCATTATTCATATAAATGAACCATTGAATCCATTGGATTCCTAGAAGAAAAATACAACTAGGGAACCCCTCACCCTAAGATTGCATGCCTCGATGCTTATTTTATTCATTGATTTAAAGAACTATGGTTCCTCTTAGTAAGAGGCAATGTAATTTCTGTATTGATTATTTCAATTTAGGAAATCGTACTCTAAGAGAATGTGGATAACATGGTCACATAGGTCTTTCCCAAACAAACTTGTAGAACAAGTAACAACACGAAAAAACACTACTCCATTATGTTTTTTTACCTTGGGACAAATTTACCAAGGGTCCTAGAATGGGTTTGGGAGCAAACTTGAAACTTAACATCAAATAAAAATTGTGACTCAAATCGACAAACAATTGAATCCATTTGATTCCTAATATCCAATTATAGCTAGTGCACCCCTTACCTAATGGTTCAATGACTCAAAGATTTTTTTATTCGTCATTTTGGAGAACTAGGTTTTTTCTCAATAAGAAGCAATGCAAATTTTGTTTTCAGTGGTCCAATTTGGAAAATTCTAACTTGATATTGTGTAAATAGCATGGTCACATAGGCATATCCCAAACAAAACTTGTAGCAACTTATGACAGTTGAAAATGATTCCCCATTAGGTTTTATGCCCCAAAACAAATTTTGCAAGTGTTACCGAATGAGTTTTAGAAGCACCTTGCAATTCAATATAAAATGAAAACCATGGCTTGGATAAAAAAACTCTTAACTTTATTGGATTCTTGATATCTAAACATAGCTATTGTCCCTTACACCCCAAGGTTCCACGGGTCAATTTTTTTATTTATTTATCGATTTGGACAACTAAGGTTTTTCTTAGTAAGAGGCAATGCAAATTTTTTATTCAATGGTCCAATGGAAATCACACCTTGAGATCATGCATATAGCATGGTCGTATAGTCGTTTCCCAAAGAAACTTGAGGCAAATTACGACACTAAAAAACTGCTCCATTAGGTTTTTATGGCTTGGGACAAATTTACCAAGGATCCCAAATGAGCTTGGGAGGAAACTTACGACTTGACATAAAATGAAAACAATGACTCAAATAAATGAACCTTCAACTCTGTTGGATTACCATTATCCAAATATAGCTAGGGTACCCCTGACCATATGGTTCCATGGCTTAAAGCTTTTTTTATTCAATGATTTTGAGAACTAGGTCTTTCTCAGTAAGAGGCTATGCAAATTTTGTATTCAATGGTCCAATTTGGGAAATATTACCCCAATATCTTGTGGATATCATGGTCACATATTCCTTTTGGGGCTTGTGTGAGAGTCTAAATGGAATTTTTGGGGTGAAAAAACCTATATCTAATTCCATGGCACAAGATATTATTCTACAATACGATACCTTTCCAATGGTCCAAAGATTGCCTCAATCATATGCAAACGTTATGCCTCCCGCAAGTTAACCTATCCCTTTGACCACCATGGTACCAGCTTGATTCTATGTTATCTCTGATTTTTCACACATGTTGATCAAGTCACATGTGGAACTTCAAGAAAATTCTATAAGGACCAAAATGATAACCCTAATTGGGATTTGAGGCATGCAGAAACCCTAAAATTAACCTTGTAAGATTATTGAGCTATGTTAAATATAGTGTCACTACAAGAAGAAGGGGTCCATTCTTTTGATGTAATGTATCCTTCCATAGTTGAGAAAAAATACTAGGGAGTGGATATTATAGCATAACATAGGAGATAGGAGATAATGTAGTAGCCATTATGGTCATAGATTCATTGATAACTCCATAGAGAGTACCATTTCCCTTGTATTTGCAATTTGACATAAAGAGCAAGGCATGGTCCTCATTTGTGGCTATGTTTTTCCCCATAGTGTGTTTTCCCAAGGTATATATTATGTTATTGTGTGTGTTGTGTACCTATTTTCTCTAGGTGTTTCTCTTTCATTTCCATTGTATTTAGTATTTTATGAAATTTAATTAACACAATGAACTAAGTTGTAAAATTTGTTGTGATTAACTGATCCAGTGGAATATCCATGGTAGTTTAGGGATCAACAAATTTATAATGTTTTTATCTAGCAACTTAGAGTAATTATTAAGGAAATTAGAAATTATTTCAAATAAATAAATACCACTTGTTTCAAGGAATTTTGCAACCAGTGCGAGCACCGCTTGTTCCTCTACCCTGTAAGACACAAGTGTAGAACAAAAGAGCACAACAATATAACCTTTCCCTTGATAAGCAATTTGATCAACATGAAACCAAAATCATACCTCAGGCTTAAGTTCCTTTGTCTTTGTTCCAAAAGTCCTCCTTGCAATATTCAGTACCTACAGTAGAAATCAAAAGACAAAAGCACAAAGTGAAAGCATCATGACAAATCAATCATATATGTTAGTGATCAAGGAGTCTAATGAAATTTAACCAATATTAACACACATTAAATATGGGAAAGGGGAATAATTTTGTATTAATGATCAATAGAGTAAAGTTAAAACCAATCCTTGATGTTGTTGGCTTTATCCTCCACAACAGATCTACAATCCTTCGCACTTACAACAATCTCTTCACACATAAGCTCACTCTATCTTGCCTCTAAACTAGATCTCAATCCAACAATGTAAGGGTGATTTCTTTGACTTCCTTCACTCACTCCATGAAGGATTAATTTATAGGCCATATTTCATGAGATTCACTTAGGAAATGGATAGGAGGTGATCCCAATAGGTGAGAAGGTGAATCCACCTCTCCCATGCTAGTAGGAACCAAATCCATGGAGGCTTTCATAAGGAAGATTCTAGAATATTCTTTTTTTCATTTTTTTGGTTGATCGACGCACTTGGATTCAGGTGAAAGAGCACCGATGCTTTTCACTCAACTAGGAGAAGCACCATCGGCGCCTTCTGCCAAAAGAGAAAGAGGAGCCGATGCTTTTTTCTCTACATGACAGAGCACTATCGGCGCTCTATCATAACTAGGGAAAAGCGTCAGTCTTCCTAGGGATGGAAAAATTTCCCAAAGGAATCTCAGGCTAGTCTTTCTAAACAAAAAACATGTAACTATGGAATTTCCAAGTGCAACAGAATGCCTCCCAAAGTATGACGCTAGAAGAAAGTGATAGGTGACATAGTTTGCAATATATCAATCTGGTATAGAGGCAATGAGAGATGAGCTCATAACTGACATAGGATCAGCAACTAACTTATCTGACTTGATCTTGGATGTAGACCAATACATTGTAGATCCATGATGATGACTATGTAACGACTACCAATAATACATTGTAGATCCGTGAACAACTAACGTAGGAGGCAGAACATGGCTATGAAACATATAGATTAGGTCCATGTTATCCAACCTCAAATACTGAACACAGCCACCAAACATACAATGTGGATTTGTGTCAAGACTTCAAATGATCTTCAATTGCAACCCGAGGATAGGAAAATATAGTGATGAAGCCTAACCACTCACGGTATTCATGGCAATCCCAACCGATATGATTCTAACCATGTGAATAGATTTTTTTACGTTGAACATGGAAGAAACCACTTGATTACCAGTCATTGATGTATACTATTAATAAGTGCGAGGGAAATCACCATTAATGTCAATAATCCACAAGGTATCTCTGTACATTCTCCCAAGTGCGAATAGATGTTTTGAATTCGAACACTTGATAAAATATTTCAATCAGAGGTTATTGATGAAAACTTGTTGTTGAAAGCGAGGAAACCTGCCATTGAGGCATGCAGGATTCAAGGTACTTGACTAGGTCTCTAAGTCTAATTCCCAGATGATGAGATGAAGTCAACAGGAATAGACTCGTCAAAGGAGGGCCATGATGATTCTCCTATCAGTGACACGAACAATTGAACAATAGTTGATTTGAAGTGATGAAACTGACTCCAACATGACTAACTTTATGAATAAGTAAAGTTATTGATGATTTATTTTTTGGAAGAGACAACCTTTGAGCAATTTGTGGCACGACAAATGACTTGGAAACATTGAATTGAGGAGACTGAAACTAGGTGTAATGCAAGGAATATGACAGAGCATTCTTTGAATTGACTCACAAAATTGGATCGACTCGGAGACAAGTTGAATACTGAACTGTTCAGATATGCGAATGCAAACAGGTGCCATGTTCAAAGGTGGACTATAAAATACCATAAATACAAATGAAAAACATTCCCCTTTCCTTTAATTTCCCCATATTGAATTATTCGTGCCTCTTTTCATTTTTACGAGTCCAAAGAGGGTAACAACCACTCATTGTAGCTCATCAAGCGATGAGTCCATTCTCACATGTTTTACGAATCCAAGAAACGAGGGGTTCGTTCCCAGATAGGGTCCTTCATATATTGATTTTTATGAGTTCGATGAAAGTGAAGTCGGCACTGTTCATGTTTAGAGAGTCTAAATGAAGACATAAGGAGACTCCAAACAGTCCTTTTTTGTAAATAACCCTAACCGGTTTGAAAAATAGATAAACTACTACTGATTAGTCGGTCATTCTAATACTTTTACAAGCATGAACGAAACAAGTTTTCTTGGAAATATTTTTTGTGTTTTTATGGATACTGGAAAGAGCTTAACTATAAATCCGTAATGGGTTCTCTTTTTCATAATCCAGTTTTTACGAGTCTGAAAAAGAAGCAAAAGTGGACTCGACACTTTTTTACTAGTTGTTTAATGGGCATGTGAAAAGTGTAAAAAAATGCTCGGTACTTTTTCATTTGCACTCTAAGATTGAAAAAGACAACAAGACCTTAAACCATAGCCACGAGCCATATAGATTTGACCTAGAAGCTTAAAAGGAACATTAAAGCCAACTCTGTTACGAACTATATAAAAATAATAATAATAACCCCCTTTATTAAAGTAATTTTTGAATCAAAAAATAATTTATAATTAAATAATAATAATAAAAAGGCCAAAATTTCTATAAATAGGAGGTAGTAGTAAAAAGTTATTACCACTGTTATTTTACCATTTGAAGAACTTGGAGTTGGAGCAAAAAGGGAAAAGTTTCTCTTCGCGATTACGAGTGCTACGATCCACCGTTTCTCAAACTGCTTGGAGGAGGTGAATGGAAAAAACATTCTTTTCATTCCCATGATAATAATCTTTGCTTTTGATCGGATATGGATGGTTTTTAGGTTGTTTTGGAAACCTAACCCACGTGTTGAGTGGTGCCATTTTTTTCCAACCGTGAGCACGGCGATGCTTTGTCATGCTGGGACAAGTACACCGTAGGAGATCTGTCCATAGACGATAGGAGAGACGAAAATAAATGCTCTGTAGTGCTGAGAGAGAGGCACTATAGGCTCTTTGTCTGCAGCTAGCAGAAGCATTGGGTGCTCTATCTATGCAGGAAAAATGTGCCACAGCTAGGGTTTTTTCAAACCACCATGCCCTCCATCCATTAAAATCAAAATTTTATCTTTATTTCATCCATGAATTGGGTTATAATGCATGTTTATGATGTCTTTTAGTTGCAAAATGAAATCCACCCCATGGTAATATGGAAAGAGCATCAGCATGAAACAACCAATTTCCAAGCTGTCAGAGATCCGGCCACTGTAGAGGCCCTGCATAAATGTGGGTTACTAAAATATTTCAGGGTGCCAAGCATGAAGTCTTATATACACCTCTTAGAGTATATCATCGACATGTGGGACCCCTAGCAACAACATTTTGTGTTCAGGACCCACACTTTGACCATTGACATTGAGGACATATACTTCTTGACTGGGCTATCTCGGAGAGGGAGACATGTGGTTCTTGTTGATGTAATTGTAACTTCGAAATGTATTCACTTTTATATATATGTATTGTACCCCGATGTTTATTTCGGGAAGCATTTGTAATGTAATTGAGTCATGTCATATCCTGATGTTCCTATCGGGAGATTCAATAATGTAAACAAGTCATGTAAAGTCATTGTGGGTAACCCTCTTATTGATCAAGGGTTAAATTCCTCACACTTGTGGGGCCCTAGGGTTATTAGAATATCCTAGAGAATTCAACCCTAGGTGAGTTATTGTAATTCGAGGAAATAGTCCCCACCATTGTGTTAAGGTTAACCCTCCTTGTTGATCGGAGGGGCAAACTCCCCATAAGTTGTGGGGCACTAGGGTTATTAGACTCTCCTAGAGATGTTGGCTCTAGTATGTAATTGTTAAGTGAGGCTGACATGTTGGAGTGGACATTAAGTGAATGAAAGAATATAAATAGAGAGTGAGCCTCTCTATTTATCACACACACACTCACTCACTGGGGCGCATGAGTGAGAGAGAAGTTGCCGAAACAAGAGAGAGACTACTGCTGTCAGGAGATCATATTACTGTTTTTGGGGTTTTACTTTTGGTGCTGATTCTATCTCTGAGGAAGTTGCAGGGTTTTCTCCTTTATGGTTTCCCCGAGGAAAATATTTTTCTCCATTGTCTCTTGTGTTTGATTGCTATGCTTCTTATTCTATCAGTTAAAGATCCTAAGATAAAGCTAGCTTGAATGATCAAAATCTAACATGGAATCAGAGCTAACCTGAGAAGAAGACATTGTGCAGCTATAGAAGCTAGGGCTTCTTAATTTTTGGGTCTCTCTCCATAATCCATCAGAAAAATTATGTTAGGCTGACTCTCCATTGAAGGGCGCATCTTTCTGTCGATGCATAATTCAATTCTGAGCATTTTCAATTTTTGGTGTGGGAAGTTAGGTCTTCTTACAGAAGAGGAATTTTTTGAGCAAATTCAGCATAGGATTGCTCTCCTCATCAAAATCAAAGTTTAGATACCTAGGTCGAGATTTTTGGTTGGGTATAACTCCGGGAAAGTCAAACTCTAGTTTGACCCCGGGCCGGGAAAAACCCTAAAATACTAAAACTGATAAGTTTTCATACATTCTCTATATCATGGAATTAAAGAAGGATCAGAAGCTGAAACTTTCATAGGCCGAAGTCCATCTTCTTCTAGGATTCATCACTAAATAGGACACCTGGGGAGAATTGCTATATCTCAGGATACAAAGGTCTAAATGAAATTTATAAACATGTTCCATAAAGGAAATGGATGGTAATTTCTGTGGTAGAATTTTTAGACCTTGAATATGGAACCGCGACATGTGGAAATCCATACAACTTTTCTATGTTGAACAGTCCTTAAACAGGTCACCTTGGGAAAATGATCATAAGTCCCAATTGGTGAAACCAATTCTGATTAAATATGTGGTTTTGGAATAGGGATAGGTGAGGCTATCTCATTGCAAATTTTCAAACATAGAGGAGTAGTAATTTCGGAGATACCGCAGAAACAGTATCAGGCATGTTTGTAGAAGAAATTGGTAAATTAGGGCTTCCTGTTCTGGGAGCTTCCCTTCACTGTTTTTAGAAAATGAGTACATTGGACAGCTCACCTTAAAGAGGTCTATCTTTCTATCCAATCAGATCTGAAAGATTCCAAGTTTTGAAAATTAGGGTTTCTCTAACAAACCCTAGATTAGCTAGCTCCGGAACCAGGATGGACACCTCAAATTGGTAATATCTAATCTATTTCTATTGTAATTTGAGGTTCTCATTTCAAAGTAATCTATCACATCAGCTTAATGAAAATCTTGGTGAAGTTGAAAACCTCCAAGCATGGAAGTGTATGATATCTCTGAAAAAAATCTCCCAGAATAGGAAGCCCTAGTTCCAGTTCTAGAGGGAGATGAGGCTAAAATACTTACACAAGACGAACTTGGTCAAGGTCAAGAGGATCATTGCTGAATCAATCATGGATCACCTTATACCATAAGTGTCTTCCCTATAGATACCAAAAGAGATGTTTGACTCCTTGACTAAGCTATTTGAAGGGAAGAACATAAATCGGAAGATGACTTTGAGAAAACAGTTGTAGAATGTGAAGATCTAGAATGCAGAGACCATACAGTCATACTTTACGAGGGTCTCTCAAATCAAAGAACAACTTGTAGCAGTAGAAGAAGAAGTGGAAAATGCAGAATTTGTGATAGCCACCTTGAATGGCCTCCTAGGATCATGGGATTCATTCATGTGAGAAATGTGTGCCAGAAGGAAGTGATTACTTTCAGTGGACTTTGGGAAGAAGAAGAAGCTCGACTCATAATAAGAGAAGCGAAGATGGGAGAAACTGAAGATCAAGCTATCACCATCCAAAGAAGACACCTCAAGTGATGAGGAATATGAAGGACTCAACTCTTGATGAACCCCTTATCCATATTTTTATTTGTATAAGAAACGATGCTATTATGAATGAAGAAGATGATGAAGCTAAAGGATCAAGAAGGAGTCTACCCATGAAACAAATAAAGATAAGTATTAAATTGTCATTTCATAATATTATTTTTTTATGCATTTGTTTATATCCAGTTGATGTATTATGCATGATAGAATGTTTGCATTAATGACAACATACTACTAATATGCATGTGATGGGTAAGTAGCTCATGGTCCTATACAACTCTCCATTGCTCCTTATCTATAATGAAAGATCTTTGCTGACATATTGGATTAGTGCACAATCTCAATCTTGTCCTGGTAGAGATGGAAGGCATCTAGAAAAGTTTCGTGAGATATGGATGAATGTTCTATAGGCTAAAATAGTTTCATGATCATGTATTTATGCATAAGAATTTTCCATTATGAATATGCCTTATGAAATGTTTCTAACCATACAACTAATGCATTTGACTTGTAGGAAAGATTGTGTACATAATCACCTACAAGAACAGAAGGATGAGACTTGTTCCAAAGAGCAAGTGACGATAGATAAAGAATAATATGATGAATGCAGTGACATCATTGATGCAGAACCTTCTAGATATGAAGGAGTAACCAAGAATAAAGGGAAGACCAGTTCAAGAAGAATGATGTCTAGAATGCAGTATCGATACATGAAGGGAAGTTCATAGTTCCATCATGCAGTAGATGGAAACTTCATGGGATACAAGGCAATATTCGTAGCACGAGGCTTCTCACAAAAAGAGTGCATAGAGTACGAAAGATAGAGGGAGTATGACGCTTCACTTCAGAGGGAGTGACTACAGAAGATCTCAAGGTTTGACATGGTACGATATGATGGATAGCTTACTGGTGACCCTAGGATTTACTGATGGTAAAGAGGATTCCAACCTTTTCCTCAAGGTTGAAGGTGGAAGACCAGTGATGCTCATGTTATATGTCAATGAATTGTTCCTAACAAAAGTTACAAGAAGGAGGCTTGCTGCCGAGTTTGAGATGAAGGACCTGGATATGATGCAGTACTTTCTAGGCATGGAGGTGTGGAAGAATCTCCCTGGGACAATGGAAGTATGCAGTATAGATCCTGAAGAGGTTTAGGATGATAAAATGCAAGGCCATGACCACACCTATGGCATCAAACCTGAAGCTACTGAGTGTTGTTTCATCAGAATCGGTTGATGACATAATGTATCGTCAGATGATTGGGTCCTTGATGTACTTGATGAATATGAGACCAGATATTTGCTTTGCTGTGAACACCTTGAGCCAATTCCTCACAGATCCGAGACATGTTCACTTGATTGCTGCAAAGCATATTATGAGGTACCTGAAGGGTACAGTTGATTATGGGCTCAAGTATGAGGCAAATCAAAAGATTAACCTGGAAGGTTATGTTGATTCAGATTGGATAGGAAGTGCCATCGATAGGAAGAGCACTTCAGGGTGTTGCTTTAGTATGGGATTAGGTGTGATCTGTTGGTTTAGCAGGAAACAGTCTTGCGTGGAACTGTGTACAGCTGAAGCAGAGTATGTCGTAGCTTGTTTAGCTAGTTGTGAGGTAGTATGGATAAGGAAGCTACTCTATGATTTATTTGATCTCCAGTTAGATGCTACTTGTATATATTGTGATAACTAGAGCCGTGTGAAGTTGTCAAACAACCCGGTGTTCCATGACAAGTCGAAGCATATCGAGATCAAATATGAATATATCAAGGATATGGTGCAGAGAGGAGCCGTGAAGCTCTAGTATGTTGCGACGATGAACAGATAGCTGATGTGTTGACTAAGCCATTGGTCAGAGTGAAGTTTGAGTACTTCAAGGAGAAGCTTGGTGTTCTCCAGATCGAGGTTCCCTCCAAGGGGAAGTGATGAGTCTGTGAGCCATTCTGAAATGGTGAAAGGATTGGTTCCTTCCATGGTCAGATGTAGGGGCTGAGCCATTCTGTCATGATGAGAGGATTGGTTCCTCACATGTCAAATATAAGTGTTGAGACATTCTGAGGTGATTATAGGATTGGTTCCTACATGATCAGATATAAGTGCTGAATGCGATTCTTTGAATGGAGGCACCTAGTCAGTTACCAAGAATACTCATCCTAGAGCTGAGAGCCATTCTGACATGGTGAGAGGATTGGTTCCTTCCATGGTCATATGTAAGGGCTGAGCCATTCTATCATGGTGGGAGGATTGGTTCCTTCCATGTCATATGTGGGTGCTAAGCCATTCTGAGGCGACTGTGGGATGTGTTTCGACATGATCATATATAAGCACTAAATGCCATTCTCTGGGAGAATGGAGACACCTAGTTAGTTACTAGGAATTTCAGTCTAGGACTGAGAGCCTTTCTTACATGGTTGATAGGACATGTTCCTCCCATGGTAAGATGTAAGTGCTGATTCTTTATTACATGGTTGATAGGATGTGTTCCTCCCATGGTAAGATATAAGTGTTGTTACTTTCTTACATTGTTGATAGGATTTGTTCCTCCCATGGTAAGATATAAGTGTTGTGCCTTTCTTACATGGTTGATAGGATGTGTTCCTCCTGTGGTAAGATATAAGTGCTAAGCCTTTTAGGTATGGTTCTTGGATGTGTTCCTCCCATGATCGGATGTGAGTGCTAGGCATTTCTGATAGGGTTATGGGATATGTTCCCACATGGTCAGATGTGAGTGTTGGGCATGCCTTTCTCACATGGTGTTGGATGTGTTCCTCTCATGGTCAGTTGTAAGTGATGGATGAGCCATTTTGACTTAGGGTTAGATATAAGCGCTGAAGAAGACCTAAATGGAGGTTAGGCCTACAACAAGCATGAAAAAGGGTTGACTCTATAGAACTTCCTATGACGAGAAGAATGAAGAGATAGGACCATTTGATTGAGATAGTGGAAGCAGTGATAATGATGATGATCCAGTGATGTTCTAGTTTTGATGATGATCAAGTGATGATCCAAACTTGATGAAGATGACTTGACGATAAATATGACTTGAATATGAAGATGACTTGAAAATGAAGATGACTTGATGATGATCCATATGATACATAGAAGAAGACTTGTGCTGATAAATTGTGCAAGAGAATACCTTCATAGTTAAGAGGGAGTGTTGATGTAATTGTAACTTTGAAATGTATTCACTTGTATATTTTATGTATTGTACCCTGATGTTTATTCTGGGAAGCATCTGTAATGTAATTGAGTCATGTCATATCCTGATGTTCCTATCGAGAGATTCAATAATGTAAACAAGTCATGTAAAAACATTGTGGGTAACCCTCTTATTGATCAAGGGTTAATGTCCCCGCAATTGTGGGGCCCTAGGGTTATTAGACAATCCTAGTGTTGAGGCTTTGAATATCGTAGGTAACAACAGTTAGGGATTCTCCACAATAAACATCCCCAACTAGCCCGTTACTGTTTGGTACACGGAATCCATCTCGTTTATGGTCCGACCACCGTAGGTCAAGTAACAAATTAAAATGTTTTACCGGTTGCGGCCTGGTCCACCGTGTATATTTTAAGTTTTTTTGTGTTTAAGTATGATGTGAAAGTGCCTATCTAAAAATGTTGTTTGATAGAGATAACGAGGAGTGTCACAATGTGATGCACAGGTTCTTACCTCTCATCTTAACTCTCTCGCATCTAAATCACACATGGAAAGAAACTAAAATTAACTAACTAACCTATCCCTAGGGAGAAAACATATCAGTTATCAATGAGTAATGTATTTGTGCGTATGCATTAAGAAAAATTACAGATAGCTGTTACTTATTTCAGAACACATGAACATTAATAGATATATGAACAAAAAGATAGCTTATTGTTTATGAAAATCTTCATTACTCACAGCGGAAATTTCATAGAATAAACTAGAGTGCATTCATAACACGAACATAGATTCAATGAGTTAGAACAATCTCACAGTTAATGGACATAAGTTGAAAATAATGGACATAAGCTGAAAACGAAATAGTTCACAATCAACCGATCCATAGCACAACATTTGAAACATTCCACCAAGCTTTCTCGAGCAGGAAACTTGTAATTCTTTATTGCAAAAGGAAATACTTCTTCTTACAACATACTCTCACAAATGATCTGGGAAAAATTCCCTCTTTTACATCTAAACTCTCCTATATTTATACAAAAAAGAAAAACCTTTGTGCTGCCCCTCGACTTTTGGGCTTTCCCAACGTTTCGATCCCAAACTTTTGTCCTCTAGTAAGTGCTCATAATTTGTACAATATTTTACAATTAAAATAAAAAATTAAGAGAACACTTATGAAGAGGGACAAGCTTGGTTGCTGATGGAATTTTTCCAAGCCTGGGCCTCTATTGCTACTGATCTGCTCAGTAATATGTTGGTCTTTTTGAGACTCTGTTAATCTCAGACCCTCACTTTCTTCTTCTCTTTTCTTTATCTCTGCTTCTTCATTTCTCTTTCTCTTCCTTCCTTGTTGCCTCCTCTGCAACTCTCTTTCTTTCTTCTTCCTTATTCTTCTGTTAAGAACTCTTGTTAACCCCCCTCTTTATTTTGTTGGTATATTTTGTCGGACGCATATGCTTTGTAAGCCGTCCAATTAGTCTGATGTATCATCCCACATTCATGGGGAGTAAGTAATAGTTGTTAAGTTGTCTAGTTAATAGGTTTCATTATCCCACATTCATGTGGAGCAATAGTTGTTTAGATTACACTTAGTATATAAGTATGTGTTGAGGCTATTGAAAGCACCGAAGAGTTATTTTGTATTGAGCTTGCTCAAAGGAGGTTGCCCCCTTGAAGTGGCCCGTGATCAATAAAATATCTTTTGTGCTCCAATATTTTTGCATTCTCATTTTTTATTGTAGGAGGTTCTCCACATATGATATCAGAGCACTTTCCTTGGCACAAGTGGGAATTTGTTTTTTATTTTCAAAAAAAGAGGGCAAAATTGGGTGGCGGCTTTCAGATCACTTTATGGAAATTTTTGCTTATAATAAGAAGAAACAGGTGTCATATCTAAATTCCTCTTTCCAAAATACATAGTTTCAAAACAAAAATCATCTCATTTGGAGTCCTAAAAGTGGAGATATCGCGGATTTAAAATAACAATTTTTCAGAATTTCGGTGACGGCCGCGGAAATTGCAGAGCGAAAATCTTTTGACCGGGTGCCCAGATTTCTATTCTGATTTGGTGGGTAGAAGCAGAGTGGTTGTTCCAGTTATAGAAATAGGCTATAATAGCGATTCTGAGCAATCTAGATTGGGTTATTCTCATTTTAAAAATTTTCATCTCAAAACCCTAACTCTAATTACGGGTTTTTGAGCATTGGGTGGAATTTCTGCCACGTTTTTTTCTGGAACTGTGATTATTGTAGTACTTATTCTTCTTGCAGCAGTATTTTTCATTCAAATCAAGGAATACACCCTATCCTCTTAACTGTGGGAAGTACTTGGGCATAGCCCTAAAACACATTGTGAGGAGTACCACAAGAACCCAGAAGTAGCTAGCCATTGAGAGGACCTGCCAAGTGAAAAGGGAAATGACCCTCACCAGATTGACTAGATTCCCATCTGTGAGGAAAATCAAAGAGTTGTCATTTTTTCCCAAGCAGTTAGCAGTTTTACCTGCGTCGTGAAGTGAGGGGTACTGCCCCAGTACTCAAGCCTGAGACAGCCTTGGTGGCTGAGTGACTACCTTTGAACCAATAGGAAGCTGTGTTGAGGCCTGGATATTCGCAGGTGGCAACAGTAAGGGATTCTCCCCAATCAACGTTCCCAACTAGCCCGTTGACTATTTGGAATAGGGAATCCGTCCGGCTTGCAGTCCGGCTACCGTAGGTCAAGAAACAAAACAAAGGCTTTACCGGTTGCGGTCCGGCTCACCGAGTTTTTTGTATTTTCACTTTAGGAAATGAAATGCAAGTGCCTAACTAAATGCCAGGCGATCAAGATGCAGGGAGCTGTCACAATGTGATGCACAGGTTCTTACCTCTCATCTTATGCTCGCCAACAACTGAATCAGATACAATAAGAAAGAAACTAACTATCTAATCTATCCCTAGGGAGCAAGGTTATCATTTTGGGTGAGCAATACATTTTTGCACATGCATTATGAAAAATCACAGATAGCTGGTACTTCTTCCAAGAAACATGAACACTTACAGATATTTAAATAACCGGATAGCTGATCATTTTATAACAACATTTATTACTCACAGTGAAAAATATCTCAGCAAATACTGAAGAACATTTAACAAGAACATAGGTTCAGAACATTAAATACTCTTATAGTAAATGAGAAAAACAGCTGAAAACGAAATAGTTTCTCTCCAACATTATTCCTTGAGCCGCATTGATACATTCCTCTTTTCACTCTCTCCAACAGGCAAAATTGCAGTTTCCTTTGCAAAACGAAGTAGTTCCTCTTACAAGCAAACGTTTACAAAATTTTCTAGGGAAAAAGCCCCTACTCCGTTCCACCTTCCAATATTTAAACTACAATTACAGAGTGTTTCGTTTTCCAGACGCATGGTCTTTCAGTTTCTCAAACGCTTCGTATTTTGATCTTTTGTCTGTATGCAATCATGAACCACCAAGGTAACTGATCCGTTTCTGGGATCCGTGCGTTTATTGTTTCGGCTTTTGTTTTCTACTGCCATAGTTCTCCACGACGATTCTCCTAGGTTCAGTTATACTTCTGCCAGACGATCCGTATTTCTTCAGAATAGGGTAGCTTGACCGGTCTCCTCGAAACTGCCTGCAATCAATTCACAAACAACATCTCAGCAGCAAAGACATTATCCATTAAAAGACTATTTCACAAGGAAATGGCAGGGCGCAACGCCTACGGGCTCGACGCACTTATCCTATGGTCGTCAACGGAAAAATACTGGCGGGAACACCTGAAGTCAGCCATCGGAAGGAAGTAAGCTCGGAGGCCAAAAGGTTCTCCCATTCGTAATAGCGGGAGAGGCTTAAGTTGTGGACAAGCAAAACGCAGGCAAGAGGGGCTTTAAAACGGCCATCGGACGGTTTTGAGCTTCAAAGGCCGGAAGACTTTCAGAGCCGCAAC
This sequence comes from Pseudotsuga menziesii, assembly GCA_001517045.1. Classification (NCBI taxonomy): domain Eukaryota; kingdom Viridiplantae; phylum Streptophyta; class Pinopsida; order Pinales; family Pinaceae; genus Pseudotsuga; species Pseudotsuga menziesii. The sequence continues at coordinate 205,076 of LPNX010542676.1, read as the reverse complement.
GGCGGGAAAGAGAGCTAGGAGACACACGAAGCGGGCGGGAAAATTAATCGGACGTCGGGCGACTTTACATTGGAAGGGGTGAGGATCCTCAGGCCGCAACGACGGAATAATAAACGATCCAGATAAACGACAGACGGGCTAACGCGTGTCGGCAGTCAGGCAACTCATACTTCGGATGGAATATCGGACTAGGAGCCGCAATGGCGGATGGGAAGAAGGCTGAGGATTCTGACCAAGACAAGCAGGATCCCCAATCGAATGGAAAACTCAGTCATTTATTCAGCTTTAAAGATCAACAATGGACAGCGACCTGCTATAACGGCGATCAACAGCAAAAACAACTGGTTTATTCAACAAGTACGACAAACTAAGCAACGGTCATCCACCATAAAATTTAACGCAATCAAACCCAAACTTTGGTCAAGAATTAAGCTTGAGTATTCATAAGAACTTAAAACACAGCCCAACAACTCAAAGGATCCAATGATCAAAGCAAAATCGCGAGGAGGGGTCCAAAATTGAAGAAATTTGGGGAGAAAAAGTTGCTGCCGCAACAATTGCCGATTACCTGGTGAACCTAGATCTCTGGGTGATTATACTTTGAGCAACCGACTGTTTAACTAGAATGTGTCTAATGAATTCTTCCAGCCATATGGATTTCTCAACCAACAGAAGTGTGTACCTTAATCATTGATGATAGTCCATTGGGGAAAGGGAAGACCAAGACCTTCAAGTCCAGATAACTCTGTTGATGCCAGAAAATGAGTTTCATTATTACCTCTGTCTTCAGGTAGCTAACAGTGTGGACACCACAAGATCGTAGCGGGTGGTGAACAGAAATGTTCATTTGTTCCTCATTCCCATGTCGTTTTAGCAGCTTTTGTGCTTTTAGATTCTTGTTCCTTTCTTGCGAATCCTCCTGTGTGCCTTTCTTACTAGATTTTAATTCAGGATCCTCTATCCCTTAGTGCCCTTTTGTGTGAGCGGTGTGCTTAATGTTTCAGCTCACGAACGGAGAGGATCTTTTGGCAATTTATTAATTATGATTCAGCTTTTGCTTTGATGCATGATGCTTTCAATAGGAATTCTGGCTCTTATCAGTTTTTTTGGCGTTTATTTCCTGGCATGGGATCATTTGTATTTAACATACTGTTCACCGTGCTCTTTTCCGTGGGTCCTCCGTTATCACCCCTTAGACATTTTAGGTGTGAAGTGGATGGAGGCTCAACATAGTATTCTAGACTCTTTGGATCTGGTTTATCTTGCATGGATTAAGCAGGACTTCAATGCACACACAGATTTCGAGAAAAACTGCTAGACTGGAAGAAACTCAAACAGCAACACACAGTCTGACTACTCAAACATGTCTACCATTTCCAGAAATTTTGGTGTTTCTCAAATAACCATGAGTTAACTCCCTTTATTGAAACTAATAGACTTAAATTCAAACAAAATGAAAACATGACTCAAAAACAACCAAACATCTTATTTATATACAAGACAGGAAACTCAAAGACAACTTTAAGAAAAATAAGGCTTGAGAACCAAACCATTGACTAGCAGGTTCTCCTCCCATCCCTGTAAATATTGCAGCTTATAAGTAGCTCGGCCAAGTTTTTCTTTGATCTGAAATGGGCCTACCCACAACTGTTGGAACTTAGTATGCTTTCCCTTCTCATCATGGGGATGATCCCACTTGAGAACAAGGTCTCCCACTTCCAAGTCCCTTTTCCCAGCTTTATGTTTGTCAAACCATCTTTTTACTATCTGCTGCTGCTGTTTAAAATGTTCTCTAGCCTTGGATCTGGCCTCCTCTTCTTTCAGAAGATTATATATCCTTATTTGGAGAACCTCATTATCCGACCCCCTAGACTCTTGGGCTAGCATGGAAGATGGTAGCATGATATTGGGAGGTAGGATGGCCTCCTTACCGTACACAAGGGTATAGGGTGACACTCCTATTGCATACTTGGGGGTGACTCTGTCAGCCTACAGGGCATTGGGTAAAGCTGAGTGCCAACTTCTCTGGTTTTCTATGACAGTATTCTTCAGAATTCTAATAAGGTTTTTATTAGAGGATTTAGCCAGGCCATTCCCTTGCGGATAGTAGTTAGCAGAATAATGTAATTTTATCCCTTTATCATGAGCAAATGCAGTCAATTTAATTGATGAAAAGTATTTAGCATTATCAAAAACTAATGAAATTGGAACTCTAAACCTGGTCATGATATGATCTTGTAGGAAGTTGATGACTTCGTCTTCGTTTATCTTGCGCAGTGGGATAGCTTCGACCCAGCGGGTGAAATAATCAGTAGCAGTAAGAATGTATTTGTGCAGCAGGGAAGAATTTGGTTTGATTTCTCCAATAATGTCCAACCCCCATTGCTCAAATGGTTCTGTGATCATAACAAGCTTTAGGGGCGCTGCTGCCTTAGGCTGTCTTCCACCACACCTTTGACAAATATTGCATTTTCTAACATGTGCATGTACATCTTTGAAGAGCGTAGGCCAGTAGTAACTAGCCCTAAGGATTTTGTGGGATATAGTGTCACCTGAATAATGTCCCCCAGCCGGACCATCATGTAATTCTGCTATTACTTTCTTTGCATCTCCCTTTTCTAAACATCTAAGGAGAACCCCGTCATAGTTTTTTCTGAATAATACGCCTTCTACGATTTGGTAGTGAGCTGATTTCAGACGCAGAGCTCTTCTCTGTTTTGAACTCCAATGTTTTGGCAACAGCCCTGACTGCAAGTAATGCACAAGGTCTCTATACCAGGACTCAGGAGCTGTGAACAAAGGACATGCATCCAGTACATGCAATTCGGCTTCATCTTCCCATGCTTGTTCTTCGTTGTTTCTGCTTCCAGTCATCAATTTGCATAATCCTTGACCTTTCACTATAGAGGCTGGCTTGAATTCAAGGTCATATTCTTGAAGAGTTGTTACCCAGTTGCCCCTTCTTTCTCCTAATTCTTTCTGAATGAGAAGGGATCTTACAGCTGGGTAAGGGACTATTACCTTGGTTCGATTTTTTAATATATAAGGCCTGAATTGCTTCACTACCTTAAATACTGCGTGAGCTTGCTTATCAATGGATGGGTAGTTTAATTCATCCCCTTGAAGCCCAGTGCTCATGAAAGATATTGGAAATTCATCACCCCCATCCTCCTTTTGTGTAAGCACGGCTGCCAATGAATCATCGGATGCAAATGTGTACATAATAAAGTCTTTACCAAAGTCTGGAATTTTCAGGGAGGGCGCATGTGCAACATCAGTCTTGATTTTGCTGAAAGCATTCTTTTCAGTTTCAGTCCATTTAAACTGTGCATTTTGCTTGACCATTTGCTGCAGTGGCTTAACAGTCTGGGCAAAATCAGGCACAAACCTTCATACGAAATTTATTGTTCCCATGAAAGATTGCATTCCCTTTTTATTATGGGGCATAGGGATTTGTTCAATGGCCTTAATTCTTTCTGGGTCTATAGATATACCTCTCTTTGAAACTATATGCCCCAGTAACTTGCCCTCTGTGACCGCAAAAACCCACTTATTAGGATTGAGGGAAATGCCATATTTTCGGCAACGTTCGAAAATTTGCTTTAGGTGGAACGCGTGATCCCCTCTTTTCTTCGAAAATATTGTGATGTCATCAAGGTATACCACAACACTTCATCTAATCAGCCCGCGGAAAGCTATTTCCATAGCTCTCTGAAATGTCGCTCCAACGTTAATTAGTCCAAAGGGCATCCTTCTATAGGAAAAATTCCCCCATTTAGTTCTGAACGTTGTCTTCAATCTATCTTCCTCGGCTACTAACACTTGGTTGTAACTAGAGAACCTGTCTAACAATGAAAACAATTCAAAACCGGAAACCATCTGTAGCAACTGCTCCATGGGAGGCACCGGATAGTTGTCTTTATCTGAGGCGCAGTTTAAGTTTCTGAAGTCCACGCACAGTCTGATTTCTCCCAAATTTTTTCTAACTGTCACCAAATTTGACACCCACTCAGAGTGCCTGACTTTAAAAATAATTCTAGCGTCCAACAATTCTTCACTTCGCTCTGGATTAGTGGTTCCAACTTTGGGTGCATCTTCCTCAACGACTGCTGATATGGCTTGATGCCTGCTTTAATAGGGACGATATGCTTGATGATGTTGGTGTCGTAGGTTTTCAAATCTTCGTACATCCATGCAAAAACGTCTTTATATTGTTTAAATAGGCCGACGAATTTGTCTCTTTCTGTTGGTGAACAACATTTGCCGAGATTCACGAACTTAGGATTGTTCTCAGTCCCCAAATTTATCAGCTCAAACTGTAGAGTTGAGTTGTGCGTCTTCACGTTAGCGGGTCTTCTGAACTTTTCATTCAAGTCAAACATCTTCTCTAATGTTCTAACCCCTTTAGGAATGAAATTATCATATTTCATCTCAGCCTGATGTTCCTCATCGTCTATAATGGCTCCTTTAAAGATCTCATCATTTGTCAAACACTCGATTATTTGCTGATCATTGTCAAATACTCGCAGGTTGGTGATCATGTCAGGTACTGAAGGCCTAAAAATTAATTCAACAAAACATCTGTTATTAGTGGGTACCATCCTAGCGGCTGATGTGGCCAAAAGATCAGCGGCCGCATTTTTCATTCTTGGGATTGAAATAATATTGAATTCATGAAAAAATTTAAGCAAATCCCATACCTCGTTTTGGTAAGCTTTCAAGTGGGGGGAAACACAATATATTTGATTTCTTATTTGCTTTACAACTATTTCCGAGTCCCCAAAAACTTTTAAATTACTTACCTTCAATTCAATCGCTTTCTTTAGTCCTTGCACCAGTGCTTCATATTCAGTTGTATTATTAGTACACTCAAACTCTAATCTACATGACAGGAAATGTTTATTCATCTGCGGATCAATAAGGACGCAGCCAGCTCCTGATCCTTCTAAAGTCTTCGAGCCATCAAAAAATAAAGTCCAAAAATCATTAACTACTGAAAATGAATCTACACCTACTGCTAAATCTACTATTTTACAATCAATCTCATCAGCCTGAGAAAATTGAAGGAGATCAAGCTGGGTGTTAGATGTGTCACTGGCCTCCTCTGCTTGATAGTTCCCTAGTTCCAGTTTGAGAAAATAGTTTCCCAACACAGGTTTGACTGGTATATTCTTTTTATCCAGTTGAGTAACATTGTACTTCATGTGAGGTTCTCTCAAAACCTTAATCTGATTGGCACTTCCTTTGTGCGGCAACCACAGGTGCGAACAATCTGAGGTGAAATATCCATTCAATTTAGCTGACCAATCTCTGCTCAGGACCAGGCCGTAAGCGTCTGGTATATCAGCCACCACGATGTTAATAACTTGGAATACTTTGTCATTTGATGCCAGGCGGATTAGAATGTCCTCCATCTCACCGATTACCTTAACGTCTGTCCTATCCAATTGCACCACCCTCCACGTGGTTGGCTTAAACTGCCCATTGATTTTCTTACATACTGATATGGGCATGACATTAATTGATGCCCTGAGTCTACTAGACAATTGTGCACGTTATGATTAAAAATTTCAAACGTCAGGAGGAAGGGAGGCTATTTAGTTTTAGACTTACCTCCAGTGCTAGCTTCTCCAATTTCTTCTTCGTCCAGAGGTTGATTGTCAGCGGGCCGCTCCTCTTCTGATGTTTCCAGGGCTTTCAACAACCTTTCTTTCTGTTGAGGTACTTTGCACATTTCAAACAGCGGGACGTTTGCCTTTATCTTCTTTAAATCTTCAACAACGTCATATTCAATTTGTTGTTTAATGGACTGAGATTTATCAGCATTCACCTTTTCTTTGTTTAGTTCAGGAAGCATTCAGTTCTGCTTAGGATCTTGGCTGGTAATAGTGAATTCAGGAGCCTTATCAGCCACAGATTTATCTTGAAATTTCTTCCTGATATTTCTTTGCAGCCTTCTGATCTTTGGGAGTAAAATACTGTCATTGCTAACCGTCCCTTGACTTCTAGTTGTCACATTAGCCTCCCTGATATCTTTTTGTTTTTTAGGTATATCTTCTTCTGCATCGAGTAAGGAGACAGAACTCCATAATGCCATAGTCTCTTCTTCCTGTTCTTTTGTAGAAGTAGAAGCAGCACTTTCTTTCCTTTCATCATCATCTTCTTCCGTTAATCTCAAATCCAACATCCGATTCATAACTAACGTTATTGAATTTATCCATTGTGGACAGTTCCTTTCGGAATGAGGTTGTTGATGAAAGGTACAGAAATTTTCCATTCCTATATCCGTCAGATTCATGGATGCAGTTTTTTGAGGAGGAGGTTGGGGCTGATTATTTTCCTCCCTCTTCTTATAATATGGCCTATAGAATTTTTGGGCTTCCTTTTCCTTCTCCAAGTCTATGATCTTATTAGATATCTTTTGCATCATTTTGGCCATATTCTCCAGGTCTGGCGACTTTTCTTCCTTAGGCTTAGAGAACAATAAGGTCTTCCTTCCTGTGCCTCTTTCTCCTGATTGTTCTGGATAGTCCTCAATACTTTCTCTTTCCGCTTCCACCACCTCTGCTTCTTCATAGGTCTCTGTCAAAGTAGGATTGGCCCTACCCTTTGCAAACATGGCCAATTCAAGACCCAAAGCTGAAGTATAGTATTCAATAAGTACTTTGTCTGAAGGCTTATCTGTTTCGGAATTTTTTTTTAGATATGCTGCAAACCTTTGTGTAAAGCTGTGCACTTTTTCTTTTTTCTCTTTCTTCAATGCACACAGTCCTTTCATGAGGGCAGAGTGAGTCTTTTGGACTGCATACTTACTTCTGAACATTCTCTCGAAGGTATCCCAATATGGGATAGAATTAGCAGGCAACCCAAAGTACCAAGATGTAGCAGTCCCTTTAAGGGTATGCGGGAAAACTCTACACACTACATCTTCATGTTCCCCAGCTCTCAATCCTTCTATTTCCAAGTAAAAACTCTGCAAATGATCATCCACTAACATCTTCTCATTTGGATCGAACTTAGGCAATAAATTTTCAAAGGCCTGAGGTAGGTCATGCAAAGGAGGATTCATACTTACTTCTGAACATTCTCTCGAAGGTATCCCAATCTGGGATAGAATTAGCAGGCAACCCAAAGTACCAAGATGTAGCATTCCCTTTAAGGGTATGCGGGAAAAGTCTACACACTACATCTTCATGTTCCCCAGCTCTCAATCCTTCTATTTCCAAGTAAAAGCTCTGCAAATGATCATCCACTAACATCTTCTCATTTGGATCGAACTTAGGCAATAAATTTTCAAAGGCCTGAGGTAGGTCATGCAAAGGAGGAGTCAGGTTTAGGGGTGACCTGGCTTTCCATGCAAGTGGTGGATTTGGTGGATTGGGAGGAGGTTGGTTGGCGTTAAAACCGGCCATGAGTTGAGGTGGAGAGTGAGGATGTGAACCAACAGGGGTGTGAACAGGAGAAATGTAAGGGGTTTCTGGGCCTTCTTGATTCAAAGGTAGCTCAACTTCTTGCAAGGTAGTTTCCACAAGTTCTTCCCAGTCTCCAACCAGCACCAAATCTTCTGTCACAGGACGGTCTTTCTTTTTATACTCTCTCCTGGGCAACTCAGGGATAATCGGAAATCCTCCAATGTTCTTTACGTATTCCCTGGTGTGTCTTCTCAGGTCATTAACGATCTCGTTGCGGACAGGATATAGGTGTTCTCTATTCACTTCTTCCAAAATTGGATTACATGGTCCACTACTTTCAGAACTGTAACTAATGAAATAATCTCGGGAAAATGGGTTTCCTTGGCCAGCCATGCACTGGCGGCCCTCCTTCTAGCGCCAAAACTGTTGAGGCCTGGAAATTCACAGGCGGAAACAGTAAGGGATTCTCCCCAATCAACGTTCCCAACTAGCCCGTTGACTGTTCGGAATAGGGAATCCATCCGGCTTGCGGTCCGGCTACCGTAGGTCAAGAAACAAAACAAAGGCTTTACCGATTGCGGTCCGGCTCACCGAGTTTTTTGTATTTTCACTTTAATAAATGAAATGCAAGTGCCTAACTAAATACAGGGCGATCAAGATGCAGGGAGCCGTCACAATGTGATGCGCAGGTTCTTACCTCTTGTCTTATGCTCGCCAACAACCGAATCAGATACAATAAGAAAGAAACTAACTATCTAATCTATCCCTAGGGAGCAAGGTTATCATTTTGGGTGAGCAATACATTTTTGCACATGCATTATGAAGAATCACAGATAGCTGGTACTTCTTCCAAGAAACATGAACACTTACAGATATTTAAATAACCGGATAGCTAATCATTTTATAACAACATTTATTACTCACAGTGAAAAATATCTCAGCAAATACTGAAGAACATTTAACAAGAACATAGGTTCAGAACATTAAATACTCTTACAGTAAATGAGAAAAACAGCTGAAAATGAAATAGTTTCTCTTCAACATTATTCCTTGAGCTGCATTGATACATTCCACTTTTCACTCTCTCCAACAAGAAAAATTGCAGTTTCCTTTGCAAAACGAAGTAGTTCCTCTTACAAGCAAACGTTTACAAAATTTTCCAGGGAAAAATCCCCTACTCCGTTCCACCTTCCAATATTTAAACTACAATTACAGAGTGTTTCGTTTTCCAGACGCATGGTCTTTCAGTTTCTCAAACGCTTCGTATTCTGATCTTTTGTCTGTATGCAATCATGAACCACCAAGGTAACTGATCCGTTTCTGGGATCCGCGTGTTTATTGTTTCGGCTTTTGTTTTCTACTGCCATAGTTCTCCACGGTGATTCTCCTAGATTCAGTTATACTTCTGCCAGACGGTCCGTCTTTCTTCAGAACAGGGTAGCTTGACCGGTCTCCTCGAAAATGCCTGCAATCAATTCACAAACAACATCTCAGCAGCAAAGACATTATCCATTAAAAGACTATTTCACAAGGAAATGGCAGGGCACAACACCTACGGGCCTGATGCACTTATCTTATGGTCGTCAACAGAAAAATACTGGTAGGAACACCTAAAGTCGGCCATCGGAAGGAAGTAAGCTCGGAGGCCGAAAGGTTCTCCCATTTGCAACAGCGGGAGAGGCTTAAGTCATGGACAAGTGAAACGCAGGCAAGAGGGGCTTTAAAACGGCCATCGGATGATTTTGAGCTTCGGAGGCCGGAAGAATTTCAGAGCCGCAATGGCGGGAAAGAGAGCTAGGAGACATGTGAAGTGGGCGGGAAAATTAATCGGACGTCAGGTGACATTACATCGGAATGGACAAGGATCCTCAGGACACAACGGCGGAAGAATAAACGATCCAGATAAATGACAGATGGGCTAACGCGCGTCGGTAGTCGGGCAACTCATACTTTGGATGGCATATTGGACTAGGAGCCGCAATGACGGATGGGAAGAAGGCTGAGGCTTCCAACCAAGACAAGCAGGATCCTGGATCGAATGGAAAACTCAGTCATTTATTCAACTTTAAAGATCAACAATGGACAGTGACCTGCTATAATGGCGATCAACAGCAAAAACAACTAGTTTATTCAACAAGTAAGACAAACTGAGCAACGGCCGTCCACCATAACATTTTATGCAATCAAACCCAAACTTTGGTCAAGAATTAAGATTGATTATTCATAAGAACTTAAAACACAGCCCAACAACTCGAAGGATCCAATGATCAAAGCAAAATCGCGAGGAGGGGTCCAAAATTGAAGAAATTTGGGGAGAAAAAGTTGCTGCCGCAACAAGCCGATTATACATGGGGTCTATCTCTATTTACAGTTGATAACGTGTAGAATTTCAAAATTGTCACAGATCATTTACTCCATTTCCTGTTGCTAAAACACAGCGTCTAGCATCACCACAGACTATAGATCAGTTCTTTAGAAAAAGTTATAACTTTCTATTTTTCAGCCATATCTTCCTTGATTTAGCTCCATTTCCCTTGAAATTTCACTGTCACCCCTGTAATACCATTATGCATATTCCTTCATTGAGGACCCTATTCCCAATTTCACTTCCTCAAGGCCGAAATTCCATATTTATCAATTTTTAAAGTTTGTCATAACTTATCTGATTCTCACCCAATCGCCTTCAAATTTTTCCACGGTGTTCGTTTTCCAATTCTACTTCCTTGTCCCTCTCTAACAAAATCTTCAATTCCTTCATCCCACCTCTGAAATTCACATTTTCTGCTTCTTGTCCCTAAAAAAGTGTCCAAAACCCCGTAAAACCCCAATTACCCCCCCAAATTTTTCCCAAATCAAAAATATTTTTTTTCTAAAACCCTCTCCATTTTTGCTTTTCTACCCATTACCTTATTAAAAAAAACAAAAAACGTGCTTATTTTAGTTACTCGCGCCGAAGCAAATAATCAAATGGAAGAAGAACTTGTCGCCATAAAGTCCAAACTTGAGGATCTAGATCAAAAATTTCTCAGCCTCAATCATAAGCATTCACCCATGGACAATCGCCGCCACTTTCAGTCTTCTGCAGACACTGGGTTCTCAGTGTTTAGCCACTACTATGGGCCGAAGCTGGATATTCCTCACTTCAATGGTGATGATCCGACTGGATGGATTTATAGGGCAGAAGAATATTTCAGTCTGCATAACACTTTTGATTTCAATAAAGTCTCCCTTGCATCATTTCATTTGGAACATGAAGCACTTCAATGGTTTCGTTGGTACATCAAGGCCCATGCCAAGCCAAACTGGACAGAATTTTTCCAACTCCTCTTGCAGCGATTTGGTCCTAGTGCTTTTGATGACTTCACAGGAGCACTCACCAAAATTCACCAAACTGGCACTGTGCGGGAGTATCAAACATAATTTGAGAAACTCGCCAACCACACCGAGGGATTGCTTGGTGCATTCTACCTCAGTTGTTTTATCAGTGGTCTAAAGGATGCAATACGCTCTGAGGTTAAAATGTTCTACCCCCACACAATGATGGAAGCCCTTGGGTTGGCTAAGCTAGCAGAGGACAAGATTCAGGCTCAACAATGCTCCAAATCCACTCTTGTTCCATTCAGACCTATGGTTCCTCAAATAACCCAAAATTTGTCAGCTCCTAGAACCACTCCTATCAAGCATTTGTCTAAAGCAGAGATGCGGGAACGTCGGGAAAAAGGACTTTGTTATAATTGTGACAAGAAATTCACCCAAGGACATAGATGTGTTGAGCAAAAGCTCTATCTCTTGGATATGGCTTTTCCACCAGCACCTGAAATTTTTTATGATGCTCAGAATCCCACAAATGATGATGGTGACATTCAACAACTTCCTACTCCAGAGGACCAACCAGAGATATCTCTCCATGCCTTATACGAAGTCACCACCCCACAAACTATGCGGGTCAGAGGGTTCTTAAAAAAACTCCCTCTTACAATACTCATTGATTCTGGTAGCACTCACAACTTCATTGACCTAAGGATTGCCAAACAGGCTGATTGTTTCATCCATCCTTGCTCCATATTTGAAGTCCTGATTGCCAATGGTGGCACCTTACCTTACAAAGGGAAGTGTCATAATGTGGACATATCTATGGGGGATTATAACTTGCGCTCTGACATGTTTTCCTTTCCCTTAGGCAGATGTGATGTGGTTTTGGCTGCTCAATGGTTACGCACACTTGGACCCATTTTATGGGATTTTGCTGAACTTTGGCTGCAGTTTTCAATAAATGGTACCAAACACACATTGTGGGGCTTACAACTAGGGTCTCTCAGCCTCATCAGTTCGCATCACATGGAAAATATTTTTAAGAAAATTTCACATGGTGTCATCACTCAGCTCCATTTCATTCAGATGCAACCTTTAGTAGTCTCAACTACTCCCTTGGATCTTTCATTCCAATGCACCTTTCAGATGCCTTATTTTTCCAAGCTCTTCACTCTTGAGTGTGATGCTTACGACAATGGACTTGGGGTTGTCCTCTTTCAAGATGAACATCCCATTGCCTTCACCGAGAAATGCACTTCTAGAAATAATTTATCCACCTCTACATATGAGAAGGAAATTATGACTATTTTGCACACAGTACAGAAGTGGTGTCCATCCCTCTTAGAGAATCCTTTCAGCATCAAGACTGATCACCAAAGTTTGAAATATTTCCTGGAACAATGGGTCTCATCCCCAACACAACAACAATGGGTTCTCAAACTCAGGGATTATGACTATAAGAAGGCTCAGGACAATCTTGCAGTGGATGCTCTTTTCCACACATTTGATGCCCATGTTTCTCTTTCAATTATTTCTTTGCCTCTTCCAACTTGGTTACACTCTCTTTATCAAGGCTGTTTCAATGAATCCTCATTATCTGAAGTCATCCAACAGTTGGCTAGTAACCCTTCTGTGGTACCGTATTCCTCTTGGGATGTATATTCTCTGAGATACAATGGTCGTCTGGTGCTTTCCCAGAGCACAGACCTTAAACATGTAGTCTTTTATGAACTCCATGCTTCTCCATCGATAGCGCACTCTGGGTTCATCGAAACATATGAGTTGGAGTGCCGTAAATTCTTTTGGAAGGAGGTGCAACACGAAATTCAACATATGGTTGCTGAATGTGTTCCTTGTCAGCACCAAAAGGGTGAAACTACACTCCATCCATATATCACCTCTTCAATCACACAAATTTTCATGGCTCAAATATTCCTTCTTCATTGGATCCCTTATTCCATTGTCTCAAACTGCAACACAACTTTCACAAGTCATTTCCTCCTCTTTGACACCAAACTGCATATGGGTTCAGTTTATCACCCACCAATAGAGGGTCCGACTACAGTTGTCAACAAATATTTGGAAATTTATGTTTGTTGTTTCATCTCTAAAGAACAACATCAATGGGAATAGTGGTTCCCTCTCGTTGAATGGTGGTACAATAATTCCTACCATATTGCATCTAAAATGACTCCATATGAAGCAGTCTATGCTCACGCACCTCCAGTACTCCTCCCATCCACCTCCAGCAGTTCACTAGTTCAGGCAATTGACATGGTTCTTCGAAACTGACATCTAATTCTTCACCTCTTGCAGGACAATCTTCACCTGACAAGAGCCCGCATGAAACAACAGGCTGATCAACACCGTTCTGAGTGAACTTTTCAAGTTGGTGATATGGTTTTTCTTTGTCTGTAGCATTACAAGCAATCCTCCATGAAAGACAAAGGGCATCAAACACTTGCTCCAAAGATCTCCATCCCATATCTAGTTCTTCAAAATATTGGCTATGTTGCTTATAAATTGGCACTTACTCCTTCTCGCATTCAACAAGTGATTGGCACCAACATCAACAAACAAATTGTTTTACCAGAATGGGTTACTGAAGGATCCATCATTTCGAAGTCGGAGGCCATCCTCAATAAGCGCACTTGTCATCTTCTCTCTCGGTCCATCATAAAGGTCTTCAATTCAATAGCCCAACATGCAACCAGAGGATGCTACATGGGAACCCCTCCTTCAGATTCAACAGTTGTTTCCACATCTAAAGCTTTGAGGACAAAGCCTTTTCTAAGAGGGAGGGGATGTTAAGAACCCGTGTTAACCCCCATCTTTATTTTGTTGGTATATTTTGTCGGATGCATATGCTTTGTAAGCCATCCAATTATTATGATGTATTATCCCACATTCATGGGGAGTAAGTAATAATTGTTAAGTCGTCCAGTTAATATGTTTCATTATCCCACATTCATGTGGAGTAATAGTTGTTTAGATTAGACTTAGTATATAAGTATGTGTTGAGGCTATTGAAAGCACTGAAGAGTTATTTTGTATTGAGCTTGATCAAAGGAGGTTGCCCCCTCAAAGTGGCTTGCGATCAATAAAATATCTTTTGTGCTCCAATATTTTTGCATTCTCATTTTTTATTCCAGGAGGTTCTCCACATCTTCAACCAATTCTCTGCCTCTTCTGCTTTTGTCTTTTATACATATCTTCTTTACAACAATCACCCTGTCATAAACATAGCATGTCCTTAGGCCATTTATCTTTTACCAAAATAACAAAAACTGTATCAGTCTATTTACCTCCTCCATATGCACTCTGTAAAATAAACTATACACAGTATTAATGCATGAAAAGAAAGAATGACAAGGCAAAGAAAATCCTGCAAGTTTGTGTCTCGAAATCTTCTAAGTCCGCATCTGAACTAACTGGAAATCCTCTGATGAAAGCACGAACCATAACAATGTAACCGCCAATCCTCAAAACACCGAACCCTAAACTGTGCTCTTCATCTCGGAAAATACCTTGACTCAACCAAAACCCATATAAAACCTCCGCCATCCCATAAAATAGAGTAAAAGCACACAAAAACAAGGACTGGAGGAAAAACATGGGTTTCAACATGGATAAAAGATAAAATATTACTTCGCATGTATATAACCATTGGCGGGTCGGAAGCACTAAGCATCAGGTAGATAGTTCACTACGTAGCCGCAATGACAGGAGACAGACTAACTACAGCTTCCATGATCAAATAAAACGTCGGTGATCGGAATCTCTAAGGTTTATGCGTCGGTGGACTCCAAATATATCGGCAAGCGAAACCTATAAAAATCGGGCCAACAGATCACTACACAGCTGCAATGGCAGGAAGTAGATAGACTATGGGTTTCACGATAACAAAAAATCATTGGCGATCGAAAGCTCTAACCACTATGCGTCGGTGATTCAAACCTCAAAAATTTCGTAGTGTCAGTGATCCCAAGCACTAAACATTGTCGATAGTAATGCGTCAGTGATCAAAAAAACTAATCACTAACACATCGATGCAAATAGTCTGATTGACAGCCACAATGACGAATAACAAAATAACTATGGGTTCCATGGATTACAAAACCATCGGCGATCGGGAGCTCTAATAACTATGTATCGCCGACTCAAAACTCAATGCTGCCACCGTGTCGGCAGTGCAAAGGACTAGCCCTCCGATCACAGTCAAAATTCGTTCTGATAGCGATAAAATAAACAGAGTCGTCGAAAATCGAATGGTTTAACAATAAAACAAACATGAGGTAAAGCGCATCACCAAAAATAAGAATTGTTCGTCATTTCCCTCCCGAAACGTCAATGGCATAGAGAACTAATTCCCTGACTCAAACTTCAACTAACTTTCGACATCGAAGAATCAAATCATCAAAAAATCAAACATTAAGTGCTTGAAATACTTTCAGTTGGGCTATAGTAACACTAGCTCGTTCAACCTCTGAAACAGCCAAAAAAAATAGTCAATTAGTCATCCGACCTCCACATCAAAAATCCAAATTGATAGCAGAGGAAAAACGGAGTTCAGGAACCCAAACAATCCTAGGCTAGATGAAATTGAAAGGAGGGTCCAAAATTTTAGAAAAATTTGGGAAAAAAGGTTTTAGCTACAACACCTAGAGAACTCGACCCTAGGTGAGTTATTGTAAGTCAGGGCAATAGTCCCCACCATTGTGTTAAGGTTAACCCTCCTTGTTGATCGGAGGGGAAAATTCCTGACAAGTTGTGGGACACTAGGGTTATGAGACTCTCCTAGAGATGTTGTCTCTACTAATTAATTGTTAAGTGAGGCCGACATGTTGGAGTGGACATTAAGTGAACGAAAGAATATAAATAGAGAGTGGGCCTCTCTATTTATCACACGCACACTCACTCACTGGGGTGCATGAGTGAGAGAGAAGTTGCTGAGACAAGAGAGATAATACTACTGTCGAGAGATCATATTACTGTTTTTGGGGTTTTACTTTTGGTGCTGATTCTATCTCTAAGGAAGTTGCGGGGTTTTCTCCTTTATGGTTTCCCCGAGGAAAATATTTATGTCAATTGTCTCTTATGTTTGATTGTTGTGCTTGTTATTCTCTCTGTTAAGGATCCTAAGATAATGCTAGCTTGAATGATAGAAATCTAACAATTATATTGGGCCCACTAGGTGGTGAGATTTCCTTGGATGATATAATTGACAGATATTGTGCACTAGGGACGCATGCCCAATCTGTGAAGCTCTATATCCAGCAGATAGTGGACTTCCCTTTGAGGACGATAATTTATACCATCGGAAAGGTTGTGGGGATTAGATCCTTCCACCTGACCACTAGGGCACATATGCTATATTCCCTAGAGTGTATGGAGACTACAATATTCAACTGGTGTGAGGGTATGTTAGTCAACCTGAAGGATCAACTGAACAATAGAAAGCAAGGGCAGTGCAAACAATTTGGCTATGGAGTTGTGGTAGTGTCTTTTATCCTACAAAGGGTGCCTCACATGAGACCCTAGGTGTCTGTGAGTAGACTAGATCCTGAGGATCCTAGGATGCTCAGATGGGTTTATGTTATGGCCCGCCATGGTGGCAGGGGTTCCAAGGTTGTCTATGGATCAACCTTCTTGTGCTAGTTGAGAGGCTAGCTACTCATGATCGAGGATTATTCCTATGAGGGGGAAGACTTTTGTGAGGATTCATAACTTCTGCTACTCGCGTTTCAGGAGTGGGATGATCAACGTAAGAAAGACATTATCCACCATGTTTTTTAATTTTTATTTTGTAATGCTAAGACAAGTGAAAATGGGTTGTGTAGACGTTGGACCTGTCCGTCCAGCTGGGATGTCACCTATTGAGAGGCGGACAGGGGTTAGAGATATGACGGCCTATCACTCTGAGGTAGATGAGGAGCTTGGATATTTGTATGAGAACCTACACCGTTTGATTGTATGCATTCCTGATATCACCACTAATGACCTACCCGGGCGCTATTAGCATCATACTACGGGAATCTCGGGATGGTTTGTCAAGCTGCTCTATAGACTGGCTCATGCCATTATATGCTACCATGAGCATCACCGTGATGACTAGTCTGCAGGGTCTTTCCACTTTTTGTTTATGTAGTCATACTGAAAGCTTCGAAGCCTCATATTTTGCCTTGTATATGTATGTATTAAACTATGTTAGTCCTGGACTTTGGGGTCACTGAAAGCTTGACGCTTCAGCCCATTTTTGTATGTAAGTCTTACAGTTAGATATATACGACAAACTTTATTTACATATGTGTGTGCAACAATGTGACGGGTGAAATGTATGCCTACTTATGAATTTACATGCATGTTTTTATGTTATAATGGATTTTTAATTATGAGCAATATACCAATCTAAGACATAATTAGCTAAGGAATCTACCACATCATTTAAATGTCTCGAAACATATTGATACGTAACTTGCTCAAAGGACCTTTCCCAGGGTCCAACCCTTTGAAATGTACGAAGGAGTAGTGGGTTTCAGACGGTGTAGACTTGGTTAAGTTTTTGAAGAATTAATTCAGAGTCTAGGTAAACCCTAATGTCTCTTACATCACTAGCTAGGGATTTTGTCAACAATCCAATCACTATGTGATATTTTTCTAAATTCTTGGTGGAGGGACCTAAACAAACACCCCTTGAACTCACCAGATCACCTGTAGGAGAGTACAATACCCAAGTTGCTGATACAAGATTCAATGTGTAGGGATTAGCATCGTCTGTGAAACCTATAAAAGTGGTCATCTGTCCATTAAACATAGGACACACATATGTAGGGTTTTAAAAACACATCTCAAATCACGCAAGAAACCACACTTTTCATAACAAAACAAAAAGCAATATGTAAACAATATTTACAAAGAGCCTATGATAGATTACCTAGGAACAATATATTTTAAGGTAGATCCCATTGCGGGGCTCCCCCAGGGGTATCTTATCACAACCTATTAACTCATATGAACCCTTTTCCAAAAAGCGACTAATAATGTAAGGCCCATGCCACATAGATTTGAATTTTCCTGACCCCAGCTTATCATGCTTCTGGTCATTGGTCAAGACCAGATATCCCTCATTGAAAGAGTGGGGATGAACAATTATGTCATATTGGTATTTCATACACCATTTGTGTGCCTCATTTGATAAGGCAACATTGCGACGAGTTTCATCCAGCTTATTCAAATACATAAATCATTCCTCTTCTATGGTAGTGTTTGGTAAAAGTTCCACAACGAGATTTAGAGAAGGAATTTCGCATTCTATTAGTAGAGTTTCTTCTAGCCCATATACCAGTTGAAAAGGCATGAATCCAGTGGAAGTCTTTACAGTGGTCCTATAGGCCCAAAGTGTAGAAAATAGTTGCAAGTTCCAATTTGATTTGGCCTGCCCTACCATTCGCTGAAGCATGGTTTTTAACACTTTATTTATCATTTCAACCTAGCCATTGGCCTGAGGGTAGTAAGGCATGGAGTTATCATGGAGAAACCCTAACTTTACACTAAGTTATGCCATCATTTTGTTCTAGAAGTGTGACCCATGATTGGTCACAATAGCCCTAGAAATCCCAAACCCAGCGATGATATGGTTAAACAAGAACAACGCAGTTTTTTTTTCCATTATGTGAGCATAGTTTCAACCCATTTAGTAAAATAGTCCATAGCCACAATAATGTAGCCATGTACCCGACTAAGGTAGGCCGACACTGCAGAAATTCTATGCCCCGTTTTAAAAAAGGACCAACTACGTTGACACGATGGAGCAGAGATGGATGGGTGCGCTTCTTGGTGGTAAACATTTGACAGGGTGAGAATTTCTTGACAATTTTAATACATTCCTTGAAAATCGAGGGCCAGAAATACTCTATGCGCAAGATCTTCTAGGCAGTAGCCAAATCGAAGAGACGACCGCCACAAGCTCCAGAGTGGCAACCATTCAAGGCGATTTCAACATCTTCATGTGTAAGACAATGTTTCAATATAGAATCAATTCCATGACAATATAAGGTATCATTCAAAACAATATAGTATTTAGCTTGGTGGCGGATGCGACAACGCTCATCATGAGTGGGATCGAGCTGATATCATAGAGTTTGGAGATAAATAATAAAATCTCCATACCATGGATTAGTCCTGCTAATGAGAAACAACCATTCATTAGGTAATGAATCGATGGGATCTGTTTCCTCCGTAGTACGGGGAAGGTCACATATAATCTCAACAAAAAAGAGGGACTTGTTGGAAGTGGTTTTAGAAAACTCCAACTCAAATTCCTGGAGGATAATGATCCATCGTGGTTATTTTACCCCAAGTACCTAACTTGTCAAAATATAGTACATGGGGTTAGAGTCAGCATAAATAGTAGTAGTGTGAAGCAAGATATAGTGACGGAACTTCTGAACCACAATGACTATGGCTAGAGCTAGTTTCTCTACATTTGAGTATCAAGTTTCAGAGTCTAGAAGACTCTTACTAGCATAGTAGATCACATGTTCTTGGTCATGTTCATCTGTTTGAACTAGAACTATGCCTATAGTTGACATGGATCCAACCACATACAAGGAATAGTCCTTAATATAATCAGGTGGTTGCAACATAGCTGCATGGGTAAGAACATGTTTGAGATTGTCAAATGTGCACTGCACGAAGTCATCCCAAACAAAAGGTGTATCCTTTTTAAGCAGCCGCATGAAACCACGTGTCCTTTCTATGTAGTTGCAAACAAAAGGACGTAAAAAGTTTGCCTTCCCTTGCAAACTTTGGAATTTGTTTATGTTAGTAGGAGCGGGTAGAGCCAGGATGTATTTAATCATCAGACGATCAATACGGATGCCATCCTTAGACACGATGAAACCAAGCAGTCGGCTAGTTTCGACACAAAAAACACATTTGTAGGGGTTCAGATGAATGTTGAAATGACGAAATCTAAGAAAAAAAATCTCTAAGATGATCGACATGAAGGTATCGCTGCTTGGAAAGAGCACAAAAGTCATTGAGATAGGTCTCCACAATGTGTTTGATATCATGAAAAGCATACGACATGGAACATTGAAATGTAGAGCCAATGTTTTTCAGGCCAAAAAGTAATTTTCGGTAGGCAAAGGTCCCCCATGGGAAAACAATGGTCATCTTATGTTGGTTTGGAGGGAGAATGTCGATTTGATTATAGCTAGAAAATCCATCCGGCACAGTTATCGATTATTTGATTAACATAGGGAGTGAGGAAATTGTCTTTTGCACAAGCCCCATTCAAGTTCCTAAAATCGATACAAACGGTGATAGTACCTTGCTTTTTGTTCATAGGAACTATGTTGGACACCCATTCAGTTAAAGGAAAGGGGTAAATGAAACCAGCCCTTAGAAGTTTTTTAACTTCCTCCTTAATGGCTGTTGCTTTTCGTCGATGTAGCTGGCGTAATTTTTGGTGAACTGGATTAGCACCAGGGTAGGTTTTGATCTCATGAACAACAATGGAGGGATAAATCCCTCGCATTTCTTCATATGTCCAAGCGAAGACATCATGAATTTATTTGAATAAGTCCGTATATAACTGAACATCGAAAGGTGAAGAGTGCTGGCCAATTTGAATATGCTCTGAAACACCAGGTTTCACTGATATGTTCACCAGAATCATTTTGGTAATATTGCATAGATTTCCCTCTGAATCGACATCATGAGTGACAATGAGAGAGTGAGGGTCCATGACTACATCAGATGAAACCACTGATGTGAAGTGGTATTCTACCACATGGAAAGGGGGAATGAAACAAGATCGATGATGATGATATATCCAAGGCATCTCTTCTAGGGACATAACCTCCATAATGGATTCATTAGTAGGAAGTGTATGTCAAAGATAATATAGAGATGGGGGGAGTTGTCTAGAAAATATGTTAGGTGTTATAAATCTGAGGCCACTAACAAATGATCTTTGATCGTAGGGTCACTGGTGGATTGTATCGCATTGTAGGATTCTTCAAAAGGAATAAGGGATGCTGATTCAACAATTATTTTTTCCTTTTGTCTATGATAGAAGTAGAAATCATATTTATGGATTCAGTCTACGAAGTAGGAGGAGGATTTGAAAATGGAAAGACTCCCATGAGTGGAGAGTCTTTAAGAATTCCTACTTCTATATTCTGATACTGTGGGGTAGTCAGAAGCAGAACAATGTTTGCATCATTGGAAATAGCATTAGGAGTAATGAAATCTAACTGATCTATGGTGACAATCCTTCCTTAGAATGGGAACTGGATGATCCAAAAAATGGTCGATGCTATGACTTACATAACATAAAACCAGTTACGACATAGGAGTAGGTTGTATTCCAAAGGAGCATCAATGACCTCAATGTGAATGGAGACTGATTTTCCCCCCAGTTCAACCTGGATAGCAGGAAGTAATCCATAGGATTGAAAGCCACGACCATCAAAGGCCTTGAGTGTGGTAGGTGAACGACTAATCTCGGGGGAGCTGATGGCTCTACAAGAAGAAAAAGACATGACTGAAGGATCTATCCAAGATGTCACGATGGATATTCTTTCTAGAAATATTAGTGGTTAACAGGAAAGCAAACTGATGTGAGAGCCTAGTTTTAAAGTCATCCAGTTTGAAAGTAATGATGTTATTGTTCTCAGGAGCCATAGCTCCAAGTGCCGTGAGCAAATTTTTTCACTGCGTGGGACAAGTTTGGAGTACTTCTAGGGTCGACATAGCACACGGTTCCTGGTACAAATCTTCTACAATGTTACAGTATTGGGAAACACATGCATTGGTTCCCAGGATAAGTATATCCCCAATAAAGTAGAGTAATGGTAGGCTGTACCCTTGAGGATCCGTCCTGACCAGAAGGAAGTAAAACCATAGATGAATTGGGGGGAGGGATTTTTTATACTGGTATAATTATAGGTAAGTTATTGTAACGTCCCCAACCCTCTGACTGGTGAAGAGGACGCTACTATCACCAAAAATATGGGCAAATAGCCCTGTGAAGATGAATAGGCATATAGTGATGAAATAAAAACTTAATACATAAAACATGCTAAGACGCATAAACCTTCACATGCATAGTGGATGCAAACATACATTCATTCAAGCATACCACCTGTTCATCATATTCATTAATCAGTAAATATAAATGCAGAGACAAAATAGTTAAGAATACTCATCTTAAAAAGGACTCTCCCCGCAACCAGCTATGTCGCTGCAACATTCCACCCAACCATAGGCTAGCGTGCTCATGAATGTCTCAGCACACTGGGAATGATTCCTCAAGGAGTAAGGGTCAAAGTAGGCTTACATGTAGCCAAGGTACACAAATCAGCCAAGCCCACATAGTAGGGTTTATCGGGTCATCAAGGAGTTAGGGAAGGCTAAATTCTAAGCTGGTGGCCTAAATAGAGAGCTAAGGATGCCTACACAAGAGCTAACCCTGACCTCTAAAACATCCACATGCTCAACCCTAGGAATCAGTCATTTCTTTGTTTCACAGTCCCTCAGGCCCTGACTTCCCATTCCAATATTCTTCAAGGGTTGTGGAGAAGAAAGCCAGTAGTCTCACTCTATCTGAGTGGCTCCAAACACCAGTTTCTCAAGCATACCCAGCCTCTAATCCTATTCTCAACAGTCTGAAGACCAACCATTGCATATCGCAGTAAAACAAATAGTTCACAGCTCTGTGAAGGAGATGAAGACAACAAAAAGGGTGACAACCCCAAACAAAAAGGTGAACACAGCTCAAGCCCACAAGAAAAATCAAAGATGTTCTTGGCCCTAGCGTGGCCAAAACAAGTCAATAGCAACCCAAAGAGGTACTTGCATACACAACAACCCAAAACCAGGGGAAGACAATACACAGTCCGCAATGGGAAACAACCAAAAATCCTAGCATGGATAGGGGAAAACTCAGCCAATGAATGTGGAAATCAACAGTCGTCCAACATCCATGAGCCCATAGCACACAATTCCTCAATGCAATATCTAAATAATGTTACACAGACAGAAAATGGGAAAAGAACCGATTCTCAATCTGTGTGTGAGGGGAAATGACGTGGCCAACAAAACTGTGGAAGAGAACGCCACCACGATCCAATGATGGAAAACATAACATTATGCAGTCTAACAATGGTGGAAAAAGACACTGAATCTCTACGTGAACATGAGGGTGAACACAACCTCCGACTAGCAACTTTGTGAGAGGAGGGAAGAACGAATGCCCCAACAACGAATTGTAATCCATTTTAACTCCACCCTGCATGAGGAAAATGAACAGTCAGTGGTGGGGAGAGTGAATAGAACGATCAGTCATCGTGTTGTGGAGGGAGTGCAGGCATGAGTGTAGTGGTTTTCTGTGAGCCCAGAGCTACCCTGACTAACAATAGAAACTAAGGCGGTCAACACATGGCAAACTCCCAATGGCCCCCACGGGTTAGACAACCCCCCCCTTAACCTTAGGAATCATGCCCTTTTAATTTAACGTTGCACTGTCATAGCTGGATGAAGGTTTAATTAAATTGATGTGCATATTTACATGATGCAAAAAATATAATGTGCCGGATAGCACGATATACCATCAGCAATGATCCCTATTGCTGAAACATACACAACCAAATCAATGGTGGGGCTCTTTCCTTTAGCTCCTCACCACGATTAATTACAAAATATACATCATGTACCTTTTAATGCAAACAGGGTCAAAACCGGGGTGTTACAGTTCTGCCCCATGCTAGAAATGGTCCCTCTGATAGATGATGGAACTTGGGCTAGGGGACGCCCCCCAAGTGTAGAAACTACCGAAGAAGTTGAGGTAGATGGGGAATTTTTATTGGGGGAGGGAGTTTGAACTGGATTCTGACTAGGAGTTCCAAGAGTTCCAAATTCAACTAAAAATGATCCTAAATTCTTCAAAAATGATCCTAATAGGTACTAGCATGCCTCAACAAGTTTTTTGGTTGTAAAATAAAATTCTACAAATTCTACTATAAACCCAATTAAAGGCCTAAATCAGTGATCTCAAAAAGGTTTCATTCCAAAGCCAAATGCACACAAAATTTTAAAATACTTCAAAAATCCCTAAATCTTGATAAAAGAGAGGTAAATACTATCTAAAATATCTTTTAAAGGATTCTTAAGACATTTATAGTAGAATAAACCAAGCAAAATGGTCCAAAACTGAAGATTCAACAACAAAAAAAATCAAGATACCATGACTTTACCTCACTGTGGTGACTCAATGTTGTATTGATAAACATAGCGGTGGGGTGGGGGGAGGGGGTGGTAATGCTATGCATAGGCTAGAAAAGGGTGTTACCAAGCTCAAAAAAGGAAAGCTCAATATTCGAGCCCAAATTTCTTGAAAAATGAAAATCTAAGGGTGAAATTAGACCGATTTTGGATTCCAGAACTTAAATAAAGGATTTAAAGATCAAGATCAAGCATGAATTAAAATATTTAATGGTAAGAAACACCCAAAAAAGGGAAAAACTCAAGAAAACAAGAAATCAAGAGAAAACCCCCTAGCTCCTGAGTATGGTCGTTAATATGTTAGTGGAGTATTCTACAATTGAAGCCATACTCTCTTATTTATATGGAGTGGGTGAATCTCAATCAATGGAAAACAAACCAATTAACACAATAATCCTAAGATATTAAGCCTTCTTTCATTGATTTTGAGAAGGGGAGGAAGGGAGGAGAATACCTCTTGTAGCCTTGAAGTTTGAAGGAGTTCCCCGATGGTTGGCCTTGCAGCTCCTCGAATCTCCTTCACACCTACAAATCTCACCACAAAATCCTTCCTGCTATCATACCAAACTATCTTTAAGAAATATAGGTTTGATCTAATTGCCTACCAATTCTACATCAAGATAAAACTTGAAGGGAAAACATTGAACAAGAATTGGGAAGAAAATTGAATTGATTCATAATATATGAACATGGAGAGATACTTACAACCCTTGAAGATGACTTCCTTCTCAATGTCTTAGAACTACTCCTCTATCATCCATTCCTTTGATGCCCAAAAACCTTTATAGTAGAAAATTCATTTCTAGCCCGCAATTCCCTCGGCATGCATTTACTCCCAAACTTGTTTCCTCTAATTCACTTCATATGCCTTTCTTATATAGCATTGGTATTTATACACTTTCCAAACCTATAAAAGAATATAAAATAAACTAATATTAATCCAAATCTCTGTATTACATCAATGAGTGAATACATATGCCTCCTTTATACCATGGCGGAAAAGGAAATTAAACAACTTCACTTCGCTGATTCTTTATGCACTTTATTTCCTTAATTATCCAACACTATTTAAGCAATGCACAAAGGGTGTGTGAAATAAATGTTTCATTACTTTCATTTACAAAAAAACATTTTTTTCACATTTAAATCCTATGCCTTTCTCCATAAATATAGATAGTGAAATTAATAATTAATGACCATGCAATGAAAAAACCAATAGTAATTGTATGCACAAAGTAATAACACCCAACATGCCCTCACCACTATTGGTTGATTCATTTTGTACAAACTTAAACCCAAAGTGATATTAACCAAATAGCAAGCCATCTTGGTAATGAAATAGCTTATTCATTAGTACCTAAAATTTAGGGATTAAATTTCATTGTTTGTTTTTATTGGAAAACTATTCACCCAATTCTATAGGATAAAATTATTTTATTTTGAAAATCCTAAAATTTTCTAAAAATTACATAAAATCCTTAATATTTTGAATTTACTTTTACATCAATATCACCAAACATTTTATAAGAGTCACATTGTAGGAATTAATAATATTCACAAAAGTTTCTACACTTTAAGTTAAGTGCGGCTCTTTGGTATTTTCATAAGGATTTGAAATATGTTGTTCATACTTGTGAAATCCAAACAATGTAACAACCCCAAATCTATGATAATAAAAAACTTTGTTTAACTTCCTTAAACTTTCTTTAGTCATATACATAGCCTACGCTACTTGTAATGATCAAGTAATCTACATATAGGACCACAATTATAATATCAACATTACAATGATTATATAAACATTTAGTTTATTTGTGTATCGAGTTGATATTTTGATGGAGACAATTGCATGACTTTCATTTCTAAATTACTCCATTTCCTTTGTTAGGCATTTCTCTTCCTACATTAACTTCGTAGTAAGATACAAAATATAAATAGTAGGAATTTTACTAACAATATCAATCCCTCTAATGAAAGGTTGATAAAAACTAAAAAGGTTGTGAAGAATGATATACACAAACTTATTCTCAAGTAATGTTCTACAAGACTTTCTAATTCACTAGACATATCTTTCAACTTGGTTAAATAAAATACAATTTATTATTAGACAACTTCAAATTATGTAAATCACTACTCAGATTTAAAATTTACAATTCACTTATATCATAATTCAATTATTTAAGCATCTTTCATATCTCTAATCCATACCTAGATACAATAACAACATTAAATCTATTTATACACACAAACTCACAATATACAAAATTCAATTAATTACATCGAAGGTGTTATTTAAGGGGCTGCCACTCTGAAGGTTTCGTTGTCAAGATCCATAAATGTTTAATAACAAACTCCCATATGCAGTGTCACCTGTCAAGTTGAAGGAATGTGCACATGTCAAGTTTATCAAGTTGAAGGAATGTGCACATGTCAGGTTGAAGGAATGTGCAATTTGCAGTGCAATATATCACCCATCAAAGTCGAAGTCGAAGTTGCAGACCGATTTAAATGATGCTGCTACCCTCCCAACATCCACGTCTTCTTCATTTGCACCGCGACAACCATCTGCATGGAGTTGAGGAGGAGCAGGTGCTGGATATTAATTTCTTTTTTAAAATATGAAAAGAACTGGAATCAGCTTAATTCATCGATTTAGGTACAATTCCCATGCCAGGCGCAAAGAGTATGATGTAGAGAGACATTCCCATTATGGAAAGTGACCCTGTAACAATTACACCATTGAGATCTAAGAGTGACCCTGTAATAATCACACCATTGAGATCTAAGATTATTTTGTCTGTTCACTAATTTCTCACGCAATAATAATAAAACAGAATCTCATCGTTCAAAATGATGTTAAATAGTACCTTTTTGGCTGGTTCTGATGGACAGAATCCACAACTGTTGGTGAGGCACTCAATATAGGTCCAAGGCTAATTTGTAGTTAAGCTGGGCAAACATAGTCGCTTTCTATCCTCAAGGATTTCAATCCACTAAGTATTGGATGAGAGTTAGTCTCTGTGTAATGGAATACTCCTGTGAGCATGGCAAGCGATAGGATAACTCAACTCATGCTCAAGATTGCAAGCATCTTCCTTCTTGTTTTCTCAATGAGATACATTCCCAATAAGGAAACTAGTGCATTCAGTCCTGATCTTATTAGCGATAGGAGCAAAGCTGATCTTATTAGCGATAGGAGCAAAGCTGGAAGCAAACCTGCAACCAACAACAGACAATTTATTGAGACATGGGAAAGAATTACGGCTGCTGATAAGTTTAAATTACTGCCGTTGATAGGATTGCAACGCATGGAAAGCCAATAACATAATTAAAAAATTTGACACTACTCAACACATACACAGGAAAATGAATGAAAACAAACTCTATTACGCTCACCATCAATATCAACACACGGAGAGGAAAACAGATAAAACATCATCTAGGTGTTTAAACCATGCACATCAATAAGAAAATACCAATATAATTTGGTCATTAGAATTAGCCAGGCATTAGAGACCTCCCAACTGTAAATTCATGCTGGAAAACTAAATGTTAAAGAGTAGAAGAAACAAAGATATAGGGGAAGTAAATGTTAAAGGGCAAAAGAAAATACAGGTAGATTCAAAAACTGGACTCAAGGAGTTACCATCTAGCGAAGCCAAAGGACTTCTTTTCTATCACGTTCAGGGATGATTTTAAGGAACCATACTTATTTAAAAGTGAATAAATGTTGGTGAATATTACCAATTCTTAAAACTACAACTATAAAATGGTTGGGGATATTTTTCAAAAAATATTTTAATTTGCAAGGATTTTATATCGTTTATATAATAATTTAGCTACTTTTAGGGTGAAAAAATTTTACCCCATCAAAATTGGGCGAAATAGGGCTTCAAAAAATGCAAAACGGAAAATCTTTTTTGGGAGAAAAACATGGAAAAATAGCCCAATGGGCTAAAATTGGCCCCTAAAATCATCCCTGAGATTCACGTTTCCAGTAGAAAATCGTATGGGATTGAACGATTTATGTAGCACAGAGTTCTGAAAGGTCTCTTTTCAATTATGGGTTTCAAAATATTTTATAAATTATGGTTTCAAAATTTTTTATATTTGGATTTATTTGGGAGAATGACATCAGGCGGTTTAGCTGTCGTAATAGATTTTGGTTTGCCTGATCCCTTTGGAATGCATGAGCTACCTAAACACTAAGCATAACCATTACCTTTTCTAATTGTTTTTCCCTATGAAGTATGCTAAAGCTATCCAATCTTTCAACATGGGTATATTAAGGAATAGATAGCTTTTATTTATCTCTTTGGTTGAAGTAGCGTAGCATAACTAAAGGTGCAACCACTTTTCCTAGAGCACTCACCTTAAAAACATTGCACATGGAGGCAACGTATGAGCTCCAGGGAATTTATCTTGACATCTACAACTTATGAAAAAAATGCACACCACCAAATGTTGTAATGGCAGCAGTCACACGATCAGGTTATATAATTTGACCGACTCAATGCTCTCTGCCTCAGTACAGTAAGCCAATGAAGGTAATAAAAAAGAACTCAGACTAATTCCAAAGAAGGAGCTATGAGATTTGGTATAGACTACTTCTCCTCGTGTATATCGAAGGTCAGTAGGATCCACCTCATGAAAAACTGGAATAATGGGAGTTATCATCTCCAACATGACCACCAGCATGAGCACAAGCTCATCCAGACACCATCGTGATTCGACATAAGTGGGAGAAAAATTGCAACATGGGTGGATGCAGTTCCAATAGCCTCTTTTATTTGAGAGGTTAAGGGTTCTCCTCCTTCTCATTTTATCCTAATACAAGATGTAATATGTGTATAATAATTTACCTATAGCTGTATTTATATTCTAATATTGTATTTATTTTCTTGTGAATAAATAAGGATGAGGGAGAATTGCTAGATAAGGTGGTTGATGTTCTGTTCAAAAAAGGGGTTAAAACACAAATGAGTGTGGCCACATATCCCACTGGTTGGTTTGGATGAGAAAGTGAAAGATTTTGAAAGGAAAATATCATTACAGCATGAGCATAGCAGAAGAGTTTAGATCGTCGGCATCACTGGCTTAGGTGGTGTGGGGAAGACCCCTCTCGCAAAAAAACCCTTTAACAAGGAGAGTTCAAATTACAAAAAATCTTACATTTTAGCCGACATAAGAGAAAAGGTTAAAGCATCATTGCCTTCCTTGTAGAGTGGATTTCTTAGGGGTTTGGACAACAGGCATCAATGTATAGAGATTCTCAGGGCAGTGTTTTGTATCTTCTAAAGTTTTACTCCTCTAAATTTCCCCTTGGGATTTTGGGAATTTTTTGCTTTGTAAGATTATGGGAAAAGGATTGACTTAATCATTAAATGTTTTCAAATTTAAAAACTTTATGTACAAAAGCTTTTTGGAGAAAACTTATTTTCACTTATGTGACTATTTAGAAGCTTGATGTAACTTATTTTCACTTATTTTCCTAGACTTGCATTCATCAAATACACTTATATTATCTATACACATAACTTTCTCTCATTTTTGAAACATATCTAATTTCTCTTCGGTGTTTCATTTCCCCTCTTTGGGGTATGCTAGTTAATAAATAATATACATACATCCAACATTCCATCTATATGATTCTCATCCTATCAACAATTTAATACATACTAGCATAAATCCAAATCCTAGGCTCTATCAAGCATTGAGAGGGATCAAATCTCCCAAAGTGGAAACAACCTATCCTCACCGAGGTAAATCTTATACTAGGATTTGTTCAAAGTTCTCTTAAATGCATCTTATTAAGATTTAAATAAGCTTTAGTTAACATCCATGGATCTGCTAATATTAATACCACGCAACTATCTATAAAAACTGCTTTATATTTGATTAATCAAAATTAAAATCTAACATTTTTTTATTTGAAAAACAAAACCAAAACTCATCTTCATGACTAAGCACCATTTCCTTTTAACTTTGCTAATATCATATTTTTTAAAACCTTCTAACGTACCAAAAATATATGATTTTCATATTTTTATTATCACAATATTCAAAATATAAAAATAAATGAATGAATTAATATAGTTTTTCATTATTTTCTAGTAACTCCTACTACTATCATTAGATATGAACTTACAAATGATCAAAGTTAAACTACAAAACTTATAAATACATAATAACTAACATCTTCATTGGAGATCATAAGGCCATCCCAATTTGGTTTATGTTTGAAACAGTTTTAGCCTTTCTAATATGTTAGTAAAATTTTGGATTTTAACCTTTTACCTATATCATATTAGAATTTCGAAACAATCCATTTGAAACTATAAAAGAAGCATAATTGTGACTCTATGAAGCATCCATGAAATTTCTCGTTGCTTAGGAATTCTAATTTGCATAAGATTGAATCATGCTCTCGCCCATGTAGACATCAAAGTTATACATCAATTTAGATAAACATGGAGATAAAATAATGAAGTAAAAAAGTATGGATCATCCACGTTACAAATCTGGATTGGAATCGAAGTTTGTTCTCCGTTTATTGAACCGTTGATTTCACCTGAATCAAAATGAAAACATGATTGAAAATATCGTATACAAGGATATATCTCGTTAAAGTTAGGTCTCTTCACTTAACGTGCCTCCCCCTTGAGCGACTTGTAATGGTTCTCGACCCAATAATGTCCTCTAGTAAACACCAATTCAATTCCACTGGATGAGATTCAACTCATGTGACGTCGCCTCTAGTTCAAATAAACCTGTTAAAAGAGGAACTCTAAAAATAAGATAGAAAAGCCTTGCTTCAAATATAATTACAAGAAAGAGCATTTGAATCGATGGCGACATCCTACATTCCAAGGTAGGGACAGTAGGGGATTAAGTAGGATTCAAGCCAGTCGTAGGAGAAGAAGCAACGCCAACGTCTTAACCAAGTTTTAGATCGATACCCAACATAAGCGGACTGTATCCACTCGTTCTCCACTCGACTATATATAGGCAGCTCAACCACTATATCCACTCGTCCGTCTATGCGGGAATTTCCATGCTCCTGAGTATCTATTGATCCCCTCTCCTTCATACAATTGCTTACATACCTTATGAAAAGAACAACAGACAGATAGTAGAAAACTACAAGGATCTTCAAAGTAGTAGATATTGTAGATAGCCTTTAGTTGCGAAAGGCTACATCTATTCATTATCTTTAGGTCCTCTTATTAGCTCCTTGAGATAAGTTATCAAGTTTATAGATTAAAAAGCTACGAGATGAGGGCTGGCGGCAGCTTCTCTGACAAGTTTGGTCCCGAGATATTATAATGAATGAAGTGTTATATGACGTCACGTGAGTGTAGAGTAAAAGCTCTGAGGTGTAGATTAATTGGTTTCTATGGAAATTATGTTTTTATTCGAACTTAATGAAAAAGGTTGAGAATGACGTATCCTCGATTGCAAAATTAAAAATAAAAAACCTAATAAATTAGGATTCCAGTTGGGCAGATATCTGATAGTAGTCGGGCAGATCAACCCATCGAGCTAAGAAGATGATCTATATATAGGCAACAACTGTAATGGAATTCTACTTTAGTCCACTCACTTGAGCTGCCTCAGTATTTCACTACTCATAAGATATTCAGGAGGAATGGCTCTTCTGTCTATCGTATTGGTGCATAAATTCTAATCCTAAATCATTTTTAACAATTATCTGATAAGCATATTTAAGCAAGTGTGATCAAACTCGGCATATCTTACCTAGAATGTTGTATGAAGCCCATCCAATCCATATTAAGACAGTCTCGTTGAATGGACTTTATGTGGATTTTTTCGGGTATGAGGAGATGGGGTAATTAGGATGGCTATTGCTTCTATTATCTCATAGGGTGAGTACTATAGGGTTTGGGTCTAAGCGATATTAGTTCAGTGAGCATAGCGATTATGGTAAGTAAGAGTCTTATTAACTTAATTATTGGTTGCATTTTGGTTGGATCTTTACTTAATTACGTATATTAACAAAGAAACAGTAGTCACCAAGCCTCATAAAGTAAATATCATAACAAACCCTATGGGGAAACACACGGAGAATAAAGCACCCTGTCCCTCTATGCATGATCTGCTAAAGCTTCAGAGTTTCAGATCTATCTTCCTCTCCCTTATGGTTGAGCCTCCTAGCGCATCCTCCATTATTAACTTAATTATTGGTTTCATTTTGGTTGGATCTTTAAGTAATTATGTATGTTAACAAAGAAACAGTAGTCACCAGGCCTCATAAAGTAAATATCATAACAAACCCTATGGGGAAACACACGGAGAATAAAGCACCCTGTCCCTCTATGCATGATCTGCTAAAGCTTCAGAGTTGCATATCTATCTTCCTCTCCCTTATGGTTGAGCCTCCTAGCGCATCCTCCATAATTTGGATTTTAAACCAATGCTCTATTCTCCATCAAGTAATACAACCACAGAGAATAACCCATGCTCTATTTTGATCATTAAATGGTAGCAGTATAAGGAATCCATTGCCAGTTAGCGGAGTGATCTTGCAGTTGCAGCAAAAGTATTGAATGATAATTGTCTGGTTGTGAGGATTAAATTTACAGCCAATATTATATTACATAACTTTACATTACATTACATAAAGTTACAAGCTCTCTTTCATAATGGTTTTAATTTTAATTTTTTATTATTTATTATTTAAAGCCTAGATAACGTTACACAAGATCTCCCCCATATTGACACCTTTGGGCGCAATCATATTCAAATAACTCTCATCATATTAACAATTGTGTACCTATCATATTCCATAAACATGATAAGCAAATACTATTATTATAATATTCCTAATTTAATAACTCTATCATCATATTCTCATCCTATTAACTCTCATCCTATTAAGAGTTTTCCACCTATCCTATTCCATAGACCTAATAAGCAAATACTATTATTAGAATATTCCTACTTTAATAACTTTATGTATCCATATATAAAATAAAAATACTTGATGTATCATTATATAAAATATAAAATAAAAATACTTTGAAACACAAAAGAACATACGATGGATAAACATTGTAAAATTAAACTACTAAAAAAGAATAATTTGAAACACAAAAAAGCATAAGATGGATAAACATTGTAAAATTAAACTACTAAAAAAGAAATAATTTGAAACACAAAAGAGCATACGATGGATAAACATTGTTAGTTAAGAGCATAGGATGGATAAACATTACATAAAGTTACAAGATCTCTTTCATAATGGTTTTAATTTTAATTTTTTATTATTTATTATTTAAAGCCGAGATAACGTTAAGTAACATTAGGTAACTTACATAACATTACAAGATCTCCCCCATACTAGGGTGTAGAACCCAAGTGCGCAATCATATTCAAATAATTCTCATCATATTAACAATTGTGTACCTATCTTATTCCATAAACATGAAAAGCAAATACTATTATTATAATATTCCTAATTTAATAACTCTATCACCATATTCTCATCCTATTAACAATTTTGTACCTATCCTATTCCATAGACCTAATAAGCAAATACTATTATTAAAATATTCCTACTTTAATAACTTTATGTATCAATATATAAAATAAAAATACTTGATGGGGGTCATTATATAAAATATAAAATAAAAATACTTTGAAACACAAAAGAGCATACGATAGATAAACATTGTAAAAGTTAACTACTAAAAAAGAATTCCAAATCAAGTGATTTGTAAAATTAAACTATTGAATAATTCCAAATCAAGTGGAAACTATACAGATATATATTAAAAACAAGGATATGTAAAATCCACTAAAATATCTACAGTATGCTGGTTAAAAAATAAAAACGGATAAATAATCTATGTAGGAGTCTCAGACTTGTCATTGAAGTGCCTATCTGGTTCTAGCTTCTTTTTAGCTGGTTCTAACTTCTTTTAGGGTATATAACGAATGATACTACAATTTTCTTTGTCCCGTTCTAAGAAATCTCTTAAAATCAATTTTTCAATCTGCTTCTGCACTATGTTGACATTTGGCTTGAATATCGCTTGGAGTTGTTGAACGCATTCAATAAATAATTCTTGACTTGTCAAGACTTTTCTAGCCTTCATTGTGCTAATAATTGCAGCATCGATTGCATGACATCTATCTCCATCTACAACCTACCTCACTTTCTTCTTCTCGTCGTCAATTTGTGCAAGTGCAGGAATCTTAATCCTCTTATACTTGCATGTGAAGCCAGCATTGAATTCAAAATGATCAGTTTTGGCTATTATTTGCGTGACGGGTTCCTTCAAAATAATTTTGTACTTTCCACATACAAAAAGTTAACTGTGATATGATATCCTCCTCTGGCAAATTTAACTGTGATATGATATCTTCATAAGTTAACCTTTCCGAGTCATTGAAGAGTAAAAGCAGAACTGCCTGGTTGGTTGATACTGTAATTTCTATGGGCTTTGAGTCAAACTTTCCAATAATTTTACAAATTCCCAAACTATCTATCCACTTAAGTTTACGGTGCTGATATTTTGTGGAACAAAACCCTTTGTATAAATCTATGCATTTAAGCATTTCCGATGGTAGATTAAGTTCAGAGGACTTGTAGGTTGGCCAGAATCCAGTGGATAATACTGTAACAGCCAACTCTATTCCAGGATGCATATTTGAATAATTATCAATGTATGCTTTGAAGTCAGCTTGAGTCTCCATTGATACTGTGACATCATTAACCATGCGCTCCATCTTTGATGTAATCTGGAAACCGAATTGATGCTTTAACTTGGACGATATTGTTCATTCATGAGGTATCGTTTGCACTTTTGTCGAATAGTAATCTGCGAGCTAGCTTTTTACTGTGAAATTCGACAAATAAATCTCTATCACTGACATAGCGAAGAAGATTCACGGCCTTTCCAACAACACTCTCAATATCATGACCACTTGTTTTCACAATGCCACGATTTTTAAGCACACTGTCAAGAAATGTAGCCAGCAACTCAGCAGTTGTGCTTTCTTCAATTCTTTGATCGCATATTACTTCAAACGTTTCCTGTAGGACTTTACTAAAAGTACTACTTCCTTGAAATTCATGCACAACGTAGTTCATACACTTATCATGCAGTTCAATAATCTTCTCCCCAAATCCATGTCCATGTTCTTGAATGGCTGCATCTATATCACTTCTGTCTGCATTGTTGTTTACAGCATCTTCCACCCATTTAAATATTAGTAATCCTTTGCTGGTGACATGCTGTTTAAAGATATTTGCAACCGGTTCCAAGCCTTTAGGGATTCTACGGAACAGCTTGTACATCCTTGAAAGATCGTCTTTCTTGTCGCCCCTAAGCAAAGCATGGCAGCCAGAATATTCATTTTCCAAAAGTTGAGTTTGATAACGGGAGAGTTTCATTTTGTACTTTCTCTAATAACTTTTGTTCGGTGGTAGAGTGCAAATAATGAGCAACTCTTTCTTTTTCACGTCTCAAACATTCTTCAGCCTTGAGCATATAGTTTGGACAAGAATCCTCTAAAATCCATAAAGCAGCCTTCCTAGAATAGTAATCTCCAGTATCTTCCAACATGGCAGCTTCAAAGTTGCCCATCTCCACAAAAATGTTCAGAACATTTCTCAACAAAGCGCGATCAATTTGTATCCTCTCAATCCACCTCAATCCACCACGTGATCCCTTTATTGTATCCTTATCTTTATGTAGGCACAATTAGTAGTTTTCTATCAAGTTAGGTATAGGTGTTGTGGTGTTAGCCATCGTTGGTGGAGGAAGCTCAAGCAATAGGTTCTAAAGTTAGCATTTAGGACGCAAGGTCCATGATTGGCAACTCAAACCACCATAGGTGACTACTCAAGGGGATATTTGGACTTCAGTTGGTGATATAAATACCATTACAAGTTTATGGGTTCTAGGTATGGCTATTGTTTTCCTCTACATGGTTGGGTCTGAAAACATGGGTCATATTCCTTAAGAATGATTCTAGGCATCCAGGATAAGAGAAAAGTGTGAAAGAAACTTCTAGTCATCCAATGCCAAAATGACACCTCTAAGCATTGCATATTACCTCTTAATGATATCTTTGGCTTCAAATGGTGATATTGCACCATTAGAAGAAAACTTATGCATTTGGTTATTAAGGAAATAAAGGATGGTATTATGGGAAACACACTTTTAAAGTGAACTTTATGAGTTACATATCATGCACACAATATGTAACTCATTATGCACATGCAACATGAAACCCATCGAAAACTCAAGAGTGAGTTACATATCACCGAAGTAATATGCAACTCATCATATGTAACTCACCAATGAGTGATATATTGCATGAACGATATGCAATTCATTGTATATAACTCATCAATAAGTTACATATTGCGTGCGTGATATGCAACTCATCAATGAGTTGGATATTGTGCACATTATATCCTATGTTATTTTTAAAACTAACAAATGACCCGTCCCTCCTCTCAATTTCATTATTACAGTCTCGACGCATAACAAGTATGACTATGACCGTGAGTGCAGTTTAATGGACAATCACAATCACCATTTGCCTCTACAATTGTTTGTACAAATCTCTCTCATTAGGTAGATCCCCTAATTTTTGGAAGTTTGACTTTTGTTCAAATGGTTTTGAATTCCTTATTATTCTTAGACACCTCACCTTTATCCTTTTAGAAGATATGTAGTGAAACTATGAAGCCCTTAATTTTTCTCCATTCCCACTTCCTCTTCATCCACATGAATTATTTAAAAATATCCCATTTGCATGACAATTTTGTCACCTTAACGAGATACTCTTGCAATCTAATATTTGCTTGAATTTTCATTTGCCCCATTCTATCTCCATCTTACATATGATACATTCAAAAAGGTCCAAGAACACCATAAATTTGGAAAATTTTCTTTCTACATTGGATAGTGTGTTATGATCACCTCTAATTTAATGAATAAGCATGGAAGTCATTGCCAATTTCCTTTTAGGGCATATTTATTCTAAAGGAGTCCATGATACTTAATCCATATAAGGTGTGAATCCTTTGTTTCCTTCCTAGGACCAAACCATGGAAACTACCTCGTTAGGTCTAGAAATGAAGGACCCCATAACCATTTCCCTACTATAATTTGTAAACCATTGACTTTTTAGAAAAATGTAAAAACCTAGCCAACCCCAAGTGGGTATGTGGAACTATGTATCATATGTAATAATCCCTATCCAAAACTTCTCCATCCAAAAGTGCAAGGGTACTTTGAGGGAAAACTTCCAATGAAATTCCATATTAGCGATCTTGTATTTAGGGCTAGGATTTTCTCCATATAAATACAATATCCTAATAAAATCTTGACCCTCTCCTTATTAACCCTTTATTGTCATCACACTCATTGGAATTAAATTCTATGTCCATTTTCTTTTGTGATGTTTTCTAGTTTTCATATGAAGTATTTAAGGATAGGGACTCAAAGCCCTTGTTTGAAATGCACCGAAGTTAACCCATACCCCAACACTTGCCAGGAATTTATTTAGTGATGTGACCTCCTCCCTATTTTTATTTATATCTTATAGTGTTTAAGGATTTAAATATTCAATTATCTGCCCCTTGTCCTCTAGGGTTATTAAGTGGTAGGTGTTAGAATATAATCCGTCAGGATTATATATTGTAAATAAATAAATAAATAGTTAGCTGAACAGTTACATAGGAAGGTGAAAAGGTTGATGAAGCTCAACCACCACATGTAATATATAAAGGTATGCATTAGCCATGAATAGAATCGAATCAGGAGTTATTACCTATTAGTGGTATCAGAGCTTGGCGATTAGCCATAACTCCTGCCTTCTGCATTTCAGTCCTGGCATCCATTGCCAGACTGCCTGCTCCGTCAGTCTGCCATTTGCATGCATTTCTCTTTACCAGCCTGTGCGCATTCATTTGTATGCGTTATTCCTACCCTTTGTATTCCATCTTCCCATGCGAGCCACTGAGTTTATTCATCTACAATTTCAAGGTTTCGACCCTTCCCGCGGCCTCTCATAGCCTCTACGTGAAACCCTAATCCCGCCAGAAGTCTGATAAGTATTATTCTGCATGAAACTTAAAGTCTGGTGATTATTTTAAAGTCTCGTGAATCATGCCTTGGATTTTTCACATAGCCTACACAGCCTCCTTGCCAACTTTTTCCATTGCTGTGGCAATCAATTCACCAATTTCCCTTTCACCATTTGCAGAGATAGTGCCTACCTGTGCAATTTCCTCAGATGTGCTTATCATCCTTGCTCTACTTTTCAAATTTGTCACAACTGCATTGATTGCCATCATAATGCCTCATCTAGTCCATTGCATTCATCCCAGCTGCAACTGACTTACAGCCTTCTGTGAATATCGCACGAGTAAGGATGGTAGCACACGTTGTGTCGTCTCCTGCATCATCGTTTGTAGCATTGGCAACTTGCTTCACAAGACTTGCACCAATATTCTTTAACTTGTCACTAAACTCAAGTATTATGTGATATCAGTGAGGAGTTTGTGAATTCTTGGTATTTGATCCCATTCTCTGCTACGGTTTTGTTGCCATTGCCAGTTGCAACCGCATGCTTTGACAGAGAAGAGAGCTTATGATATGATATCTTTTGCTCGCTTGCTCGACAAGAAGGGGATTATTCATTCACGTGTTAGTGTGAGTGAGAGATTGCTTCTGAAATCTTTCACCCGTGGTGGTTGCTCAGTTCAGCGGTGGCTGGATGGATACCATTGCGCCTGATACCATTATTGATATTGATAGAAATTGGGTGGTGTTGGTGATACGTCTGGTATACGTTGGTGACTGCCTTGATCTCGGCACTCTTTTGAAGCTGCGTGGAGACCTGCGTGGAGACCTGCGTGAAGACCGAGCCTGTAGCTGCGTGGAGACCGTTCTCTTCAAGAGCATGGAGAGAAGTGACTATTTTGGTGTTGCTGCGATAACAACTTGAGGTGAGAGCTCGTGCCTATGCACTGAGCTTGAATGAGATTCAGTCACAAGAAGCTCCTGTATTCAGCTAAGTGGAGTAATCTTGAAATGTGTAAACCTAGACTGCTGCAACATCCGCTTGAAGATTGAAGTTGTGACCACATTCTACGTGAAAGGAGATTGCTGAGACTGCCCATCTTATTGACAGCGTATTTTTTGTGTCATTGTATCATTTTTAAAACTTGAAGTTGAGATATTAAGATTGTAACTCACCTTGGCAGAGACTGTAGACCTGCAAGGTTATTATTTTTCTATTTCTCTTTGTCATTATTGTAAATTACACTAACAGTTGCAAAAGATGCAATCTATAGCATCTGTAGTTGGTGTCACTCTCTCTGGCAAAGAGAGAGGCAGAGGAAGAAGAAAATTCAGAGGTAGAGGGGGCAGAAACAACTTCATCAAAAGATCAGATTTGCAGTGCAAGCATTGTGGAAATACTGGGCACACATGAGATCAGTGTTGGGCTTCGTGGGACTCCATCAAAGACAAGCATAACCAGAAGAAAGATGATAATAAAAATCAAGATGCTAGTAAATCTTTTGATTCTTCTCATTGTATTGTTGCACATTGTAATCTTGGAATTAATAAAATGAGTTCACTTTCATCTTACAAAGATTGTTGGTTGCTTGATACTGGTGCAACATCACACATGACATTTAGAAAAGACTGCTTTGAAGAACTTAATGAAACAATAGATGGCATAGTTTACTTTGCAGATAAGTCAAGTCTTAAACCAAAGGGAATGGGCACCATTCGACTGAAGATGCCTGGATTCCCTGATTTCTTGTTGAAGAATGTTCTTTATCTTCCAGAGTTGCAGAGAAGCCTGCTGTCCTTGGTGGAGATTCGACAGCGAGGCCATTCCATCCACATGTTTGATGGAATCGTAGAAATAAGAAATTCCTCTGACAACCAAGTCATCATGATTGGATACGAAGATGGGAAGCTGCTGAAGCTAAAGGGTTCATCTGCAAGGGTTCAGAACTATGCCTACCTCTCTTAGCATGGAGAAGGTAATTTTTCATCTAGTTCATTGTGGCATGCAAGATTTGGTCATCTAAATTACAACAGTCTTCGTTTGTTGAGAAATAATGGTGTATTTGGTTTTCCCACCATTCCTAAAGAGAAGAACAAATGTGATGCATGTATATTAAGGAAACATAGTAAGCTACCATTCCATGAATCTAATTTCAGAGCAAGTAGGAAATTAGAATTAGTACATTCTGATTTATGTGGCCCAATTCCAACTCCTTCAGCAAATGGGAATAAGTATTTTAGGACATTTGTTGATGACTAGTCAAGAATGTGCTGGATTTACTGTTTAAAGACAAAATCAGAAGCATTTCAAACATTCAAATACTTTCATGCATTGATAGAAAAACAAGCACAATCAAATATTGGTACACTTCATACTGATAATGGGAAAGAATACACTTCAAATGCTTTTGAAGATTATCTTCGCCAACATGGAATTGCACATCAGACTACCATTCCCTACAATCCTCAACAAAACGGTGTAGCAGAAAGAATGAACAGAACCATAATGAATATGGTTCGCTCAATGATGTTTTTCAAGAATATAAAACTAATTTTTTGGGGTGATGCAGTAAAATGTGCAGCCTATTTGAGAAATAGAAGTCCCTCAAATTCTCTTGATAACAAGACTCCACATGAAATGTGGTTTGGCCATCTCCCTTCAGTCAGGCATCTCAGAGTTTTTGGTTCCACCTCTTATGCCTTGATTCCAAAGGAGCAAAGAAACAAGCTTGGTCCTTGAAGTAGAAAATGTATTTTCTTGGGGTACGAAGAATACTCCAAGGCATACCATTTGTATGATGAGGTAAACAAGAAATTTGTTATTTCCAGAGATGTCATTTTTCTTGAGACTAATAAAAATGACCAGTCTATCGAGAGACAGCTTGATCATTTGGAAAGTTATCCTCATCCAAAGACATATTCTGAAAATGAATATGAAATTCCAAGCCTTGAAGGGGGGATTCCTATTCTGGATCAACCTTTGGAATTTCCATATGAAGCACCAACTCCCCCGCATGAAGAAGTTCCTGCTACTTCACCTGGTCAAGAGGGTCAACTGGATGATGTGATTGAGAGAATTGAAAGACTCTCAATCAATGATGAAGCACCACCAGCTGATCAACCAGGATCATCACGGAAGATTCCTAAATGGGCCACAAAGACACTTGAAAGTGTCCATCCGGATGAAGTTGGAAAGACGGGAACAAGAAGTTTGAAAAGACATGGAGGAGAAGCAGATAATTTAGGTGATGACATGGATGTATCATTTGATTGTGAATTTAATTTATCTGCTAACTTTGAACCAACTTCCTTTGAAGAAGCTTCTACTCGAGTTGAGTGGAAAGAAGCTATGCAGAATGAGTATGATGCACTGATGAAGAATGGAACTTGGAAGCTGGTTGACCCTCCAGTTGGAACCAAATCAATTAGCTGCAAGTGGGTGTACAAGAACAAATATAGATCAGATGGCTCACTTGATAAGCACAAAGCGAGGCTTGTATCAAAAGGCTATGCACAGAAGGAAGGAATTGACTATGAAGAAACGTTCTCTCCTACAGCAAAATGGTCTACCATCCGTACCTTACTCTCTTTAGCTGCTCAGAAAGGGTGGAAAGTTCATCAGATGGATGTGAAGACTGCTTTCTTGAATGGAGAATTGAAAGAGAATGTCTTCATGTCTCAGCCAGAAGGCTTTGTTGTGAAAGGAAAAGAACAAAAGGTATGCAAGCTTGTCAAATCCTTGTATGGCCTAAAACAAGCACCTCGTGCATGGTATGAAAAGTTAACTGAACATCTTTTGAAGTTAAATTTCGAAAATTTTGATCTTGATGATGCAACACTATTTATAAAGAAAGTTGGAAGATCTGTTGTGTATCTTGTGGTGTACGTAGATTATCTTTTGATGATAGGGAACAATGAGAGCTATATAGCATCCATAAAGAAATATTTGAAAAAGATATTTGAAATGACAGATATGGGACATCTCCACTATTACTTAGGAATTGAAGTCACTCAACATCCTAAGTACATATTCCTATCTCAGAAAAAATATGTTGGAGAACTACTAAACAAATTTTGCATGACAGAATGCAACCCTATATCTACTCCAATGGAATAGAAAATGAAGCTCACATCAAGCGAAGGAAAAGAATTTGAAGATGCGACCAAGTATCGACAACTTGTAGGAAGTCTTATCTACCTTACAACAACTAGACCATATATTTCTTATGTTGTTGGCATACTTTCAAGGTTCATGCATAAACCTTGTGAAGGACACTGGTGAGGAGCAAAAAGAGTTCTAAGATACTTGAAGGGGACTCAAGACGTTGGACTCAAGTACTATAAAGTGGATGACTTCAAAATTATTGGGTACTCAGATTCAGATTTTGATGGCGATAAGGAGACAGGAGTATCAACTTCTAGATACACTATGAGTCTTGGATCAATAGCTGTCTCATGGAGATCACGCAAACAGTCAGTTCCGACAGATTCAACAACAAAAGCAGAATATGTGGCTGCAGCTGAAGCAACGAAAGAAATAGTATGGCTCAGGAAGATACTTGAAGATTTGCAAGAAAAACAAGAAAATTCCACTCCATTATTGGTCGACAATACTTCTGCAATCAAGCTAGCTAAGAATCCTAGATTCCATGATCGAACCAAACACATCAACACAAAGTATAATTTGATTCGACATCATGTAGAGGCCAAGATAGTCCATCTTCGACATTGTTCCACAAATGATCAAGTTGCAGACATCTTCACCAAAGCGCTTGGATGAGAAAAGTTTGAAAGATTCAGAAACATGCTCGGACTTACGAACACCCCTTCGGATTAAGAGGGGAATTGTTAGAATATAATCCGTCGGGATTATATATTGTAAATAAATAAATAAATAGTTAGCTGAACAGTTACATAGGAAGCTGAAAAGGTTGATGAATCTCAACCACCACATGTAATATATACATGTATGCATTAGCCATGAATAGAATCGAATCGGGAGTTATTACCTATTAGTAGGGACTAAGCCCAAATCTATAATCTTTTTCCTTGCCATTCTCTAGACATTTCCTTAGATGGAGAGCACTAGCCACTTTCCATTGTTTGATGATATCTTCCCTAGACCTAAACAAATAATTTGAAAAGTTCCTCTTTCCCTTCCTATGAGCAGTCCATCAAATATTTCCCCTCCGTGATGCTCATTTGTAATTAACATATTCTTTTCATAAAATAATTAATAAAAAATGCCCATGGTAAGGACCATGAGACTCATGCTTCATGCTAAAAACTTTCTATTTGTTCCAATATCCCCTCTACATGGTCATGTGGCGACTCAAAACCTCGTTCGTGTGCCGTAAAACCATATTTTCCTAATACATGATTGACCCTCTCCTTAACCCTAATGTCTTCATACTCACTCACATTAATTATTATGTCTAGTTTCTTTTGTCATTTTTCCAATTGCACTAGAAGCTATATTTAGGGGATAGTATCTAATTTTACTCGATAGAGGTACTATGTTTAATGCCCATACCTATTACTCATGATGTCCTATTGGTGCCATATAAGCTACCATTACGACCCAAGGATAATGTTTCTTCCTTCAGCCATGACCATGACCCTCTAACTCATATTTAGTGCTCAAAACCTCCCGGTGCCACTTACATTCATTATTGAAGCCCAAATATCTCCTATAAATAAGTCATATGGTGGTTGAATTCCTCACTGAGGTGCCTTGAAAATATATTTTCCTGGATCCTAATATAAGATTGATTTTCTCCTTGTTAACCCTAATGTCTGCATACTCACATAGGCCTTTCCAAAATAAACATGTAGCAATTTACAACAATTGAAAATGCTACTCCATTAGGTTTTTATGCCCTAGGAAAAAATTGTCAAGAGCCCGTAAATGCATTTGGGATGCAACTTACAAGAGGAAATAAAATGAAAACTTTGGTTAGGATCAACAAACGATTGACTCCATTGGATTCCTCATAGCTAGATATAGCTAGAGAACCCCTCAGCCTAATGTTATGTGGCTTAGACCTTGTTTTATTCACTGATTTGGAGAACCCAGTTTTTTCTTGGTAAGAGGGAATGCAAATTTTGGATTTATGTGTTTAATTTCGAAAATCCTACCTCAAAAAATGCTGATACATTAGGTATTTATGCCCCACAAAAAAATTTCTACGATTCCCTGAATGAAATTAGGATGCCACTTGCAAGAAGACATAACATTACAACCATGAATCAAATTGAAAAATCATTCACTTAGTTGGATTCTTGGTATCCAAATATAGCTACAGGACTCCTCACCCTAGAGTTCCATGGGTGAGAGCTTTTTTTATAAATAAATTTGTAGAACTATGGTTTTTCTAGTAAGAGGCAATACAATTTTTTTATTCAATGGTCCAATTTCATAAGCCCTACA
Organism: Pseudotsuga menziesii; assembly: GCA_001517045.1. Classification (NCBI taxonomy): domain Eukaryota; kingdom Viridiplantae; phylum Streptophyta; class Pinopsida; order Pinales; family Pinaceae; genus Pseudotsuga; species Pseudotsuga menziesii. Next base: position 160,566 of record LPNX010542676.1, on the reverse strand, counting down.
TTGAGATCATGCATATAGCATGGTAAAACAAACTTGCAACAACTCATGGCTCTAAAAAAAGCTACTCCATTAGGTTTTTATGCCTCAAGACAAATTTACAAAGGGTCCGTGAATGATTTTCGGATTAAACTTACAACTAGACATAAAATGAAAACCACGAGTCATATAAATGAACCATTGAATCCATTGGATTCCTAGAAGAAAAATACAACTAGGGAACCCCTCACCCTAAGGTTGCATGCCTCGATGCTTATTTTATTCATTGATTTAAAGAACTATGGTTCCTCTTAGTAAGAGGCAATGTAATTTCTGTATTGAGTGTTTCAATTTACGAAAGCCTACCCTAAGAGCTTGTGGATAACATGGTCACATAGGTCTTTCCCAAACAAACTTGCAGAACAAGTTACAACACGAAAAAACACTACTCCATTATGTTTTTTTGCCTTGGGACAAATTTATCAAGGGTCCTAGAATGAGTTTGGGAGCAAACTTGCAACTTAATATCAAATAAAAATTGTGACTCAAATCAACGAACAATTGAATCCATTTGATTCCTATCATCCAAGCATAGCTAGTGCACCCCTTATCTCATGGTTCAATGACTCAAATATTTTTGTATTTGTCATTTTGCAAATTTTGTTTCCAGTGGTCCAATTTGGAAAATTCTAACTTGAGATTGTGTAAATAGCATGGTCACATAGGCATATCCCAAAAAAAACTTGTAGCAAATTATGGCAGTTGAAAATGCTTCCCCATTAGGTTTTATGCCCCAAAACAGATTTTGCAAGCATTACCGAATCATGGGGACTTCACTTATTGAACCTCTCACATAGCACGTGTGATCGTGGGATATTAAAGAATACCCTTAATTTCGAGAAATATTGACCCAAATTTTTTTTGTTGAACCCCCCTCCCAATACTTAAAACCTCCTCCCCACCCCTTTTTATACCTCAATCCTATAAACCACCCTACCCACCCCCACTTTAAACCCCTCATCCCCCCAATAGCTGCAATATATTGGTTCGATTTTTGATAATTTTAAAACCCACAATATGAACTAATGTGATAGGATATTGGTCAACAAGTGAAGCCCCCGTGTACCAAATGAGTTTTAGAAGCACCTTGCAATTCAATATAAAATGAAAACTATGGCTTGGATAAAAAAACCATTAACTTTCTTGGATTCTTGGTATCTAAACATAGCTATGGCACCTTACACCTCAAGGTTCCACGGGTCAATTTTTTTTTTATTAATTGATTTGGACAACTAAGGTTTTTCTTAGTAAGAGGCAATGAAAATTTTGTATTCAATGGTCCAATTTGGTAAATCCCACCTCGAGATCATGCATATAGCATGGTCATATAGTCGTTTCCCAAAGAAACTTGAAGCAACTTACGACACTAAAAAAAACTGCTCCATTAGGATTTTATGGCTCGAGACAAATTTACCAAGGATCCCAAATGAGTTTGGGAGGAACCTTACGACTTTACATAAAATGAAAAACAATGACTCAAATCAATGAACCTTCAACTCTATTGGATTCCTATTATCCAAATATAGCTAGGGTACCCCTGACCATAGGGTTCCATGGCTCAAAGCTTTTTTTATTCAACAATTTCGAGAACTAGGTCTTGCTCAGTAAGAGGCTATGCAATTTTTTTATTCAATGGTACAATTTGGGAAATATTAGCACAATATATTGTGGATATCATGGTCACATATTCCTTGGACGATAAAAATTGCAACAACTTATGGAACTCAAAAATTCCCCTACATTAGGTTTTATGCCACAAGAGAAATTTTCCAAGGGTCCTCGAATGAATTTGGGAGGTAACTTGCAACTTGTCATAGAATGAAAACCATGAATTGGATTGATGAAACATCAAATTTGTTTCATTTTTGTTAGCTAAACATAGCTAGGGCATCCTGTACCTATAATTTCCAAGGATCGTCACTTGTTTTATTAATTGATTTGGAAAACTAGGGGTTTTCTCAATAAGAAGCAATGCAAATTTTGTATTTAGTGCTCCAATTTGGGAAATACTACCACGAGAGCATGCATATAGCATGGTAAGATAATCCTTTCCCAAACAAACTTTAAACAACTTATGACACTAAAAAACACTTCTCCATTAAAGTTTTTTATGACCCAAGACAAATTTACCAAGGGTCCCCAAAATGAGTTTGGGAGGCAGCATGCAACTCAGTTCACAAGGGTCCCCCAAATGTTAGCTAGAATGAAATGTATCAAATACTCAATACTAAACATAGACGATACAAAATTGATCAATTATAATTTTTCACACACTTTGAGACTTTGGGGTCGAAATATTGAAGGGATTGGCTTGCAGGGTCCATTTTATGGCTAGGACTCATTTTGTAGATTTGAGGTCTCAAAATTTTTGGGGCTTGTGTGAGGGTCTAAATGGAATTATATGGGGCAAAAAAAACTATCTCTAATTCCATGGTACATGATATTATTCTACAATATGATACCTTTCCAACGGTCCAAATATTGCCTCAATCATATGCAAAAGTTAGGCCTCCTACAAGTTAACCTATCCCTTTGACCACCATGGTACCAACTTGATTCTACGTTATCTCCCATTTTTCACACATGTTGATCGATTCACATGTGGAACTTCAAGAAAATTCTATAAAGACCAAAACACTAACCGTAATTGGGATTTGAGGCATGCAGAAACCCTAAAAATAACCCTATAAGCTTATCGAGCTATGTTAAATATAGTGTCACTACAAGAAGGGGTCCATTCTTTTGATCTAATGTATCCTTCCATAGTTGAGAAACAACACTAGGGAGTGGATATAATAGCATAACATAGGAGATAGGAGATAATGTAGTAGCCATTATGGTCATAGATTCATTAATAACTCCATAGAGAGTACCATTTCCCTTATATTTGCAATTTGACATAAGGAGCAAGGCATGGTCCTCATCTGTGGATATGTTTTTCCCCATAGTGTGTTTTCCCAAGGTATATATTATGTTATTGTGTCTATTGTGTACTTATTTTCTCTAGGTTTTTCTCTTTCATTTCCATTGTATTTAGTATTTTATGAAATTAAATTAACACAATGAACTAAGTTGTAAGATTTGTTGTGATTAACTGATCCAGTGGAATATCCATGGTAGTTTAGGGATAAAAAAATTTATAATTTTTTTATCTAGCAACTTAGAGTAATTATTAAGGAAATTAGAAATTATTTCAAATAAATAAATACCACTTGTTTCAAGGAATTTTCCAACCTGTGCGGGCATCGCTTGTTCCTCTTCCCTGCAAGACACAAGTGTAGAACAAAAGAGCACAACAATATATCCTTCCCCTAGATAATCAATTTGACCAACATGAAACCAAAATCATACCTCAGGCTTAAGTCCCTTTGTCTTTGTTTCAAAAGTCCTCCTTGCAATCTTCAGTACCTACAATAAAAATCAAAAGACAAAAGCACAAAGTGAGAGCATCATGACAAATCAATCATCTATGTTAGTGGTCAAGGAGTCTAACAACATTTAACTGATATTAACACACATTAAATACGGGAAAGGGGAATACTTTTGTATTAATGATCAAGAGAGTAATGTTACAACCAATCCTTGATGTTGTTGGCTTTATCCTCCACAACAGATCTACAATCCTTCACACTTACAACAGTCTCTTCACACATAAGCTCACTCTATCTTGCCTCTAAAATAGATCTCAATCCAACAACATAAGGGTGCTTTCTTTGACCTCCTTCACTCACTCCATGAAGGCTTAATTTATAGGCCATATTTCATGAGATTCACTTAGGAAATGGATAGGAGGTGATCCCAACATGTGAGAAAAGAGAATGCCACCTCTCCCAAGCTAGTAGGAACCAACCCCACATAGGATTTCATAACGAAGCTTCTAGAATATTTTTTTTCATGTTTTCGGTTGATCGACGCACTTGGATTCAGTTGAAACAACGTCGACGCTTTTCACTCAACTAGGAGAAGCACCGTCGGTGCCTACTGCCAAAAGATAAACAGGAGCTGACACTTTTTTCTCCATAGGACAGAGCACCATCGGTGCTCTGTCATAACTGGGAAAAAGCATGGGTCTTCCTAGGGATGGAAAAAGTGGGCCAAAGGAATCTCAGGCTAGTATTTCTAAAAGGAAAACATGTAACTATGGAATTTTCAGGTGCAACAGAATGCCTCTTGAAGTATGAGGCTAGAAGAAAGTGATAGGTGAAATAGTATGCAAGATATCAATCTGGTATAGAGGCAATGAGAGATGAGCTCTTAACTGACATAGTACCAGCAAATGACTTATCCAACTTGATCATGGTTGTGGACCAATACACTGTAGATCCATGATGATGATTATGTCATGACTACCAATAATACATTGTAGATCCGTGAACAACTAACGCATGAGGTAGAACATGGCTACGAAACATATAGACTAGATCCATGTTATCCAACCTCAAATACTAAACACAACCACCAGACATACAATGTGGATCCATGTCAAGACTTCAAATGATCTTCAACCGCAACCTGAGGATAGGAAAATATAGTGATGAAGCATAACCGCTCAGGGTCTTCATGCTAATCCCAACTGATATGATTCTAACCACGTGAATAGATTTTTTGACGTTGAACATGAAAGAAAGCACTTGATTACCAGTCATTGATGTATATTGTTAACAAGTGTGAGAGAAATCACCATTAATGTCAACATATGATATATGTATACTGTTAACAAGTGTGAGGGAAATCACCATTAATTTTGAATTCCTTATTATTCTTAGACACCTCACCTTTATCCTTTGAGAAGATATGTAGTAAAACTATGAATCCCTTAATTTTTCTCCATTCCCACTTCCTCTTCATCCACATGAATTATTTAAAAAGATCCCATTTTCATGACAATTTTGTCACCTTAACGAGATAATCTTGCAATCTAATATTTGATTGAATTTTAATTTGCCTCATTCTATCTCCATCTTACATTTGATACATTCAAAAAGGTCCAAAAACACCATAAATTTGGAAAAAAAAAATTCTACATTGGATAGTGTGTTATGATCACCTCTAAATTAATGAATAAACATGGAATTCATTGACAATTTCCTTTTAGGACATATTTATTCTAAAGGAGTCCATGATACTTAATCCATATAAGGTGTGAATTGTTAGAATTTTATCATTCAAGCGAGCATTATGTTAGGATCTTTAACTGAGAGAATAACAAGTACAAAAATCAAACATAAGAGACAATGAGCACAGTGTTTTTCCTTGGGGAAACCATAAATGGAGAAAACCCCGCAACTTCCTCTAAGATAGAATCAACACCAAAAGTAAAACCCTGAAATAGTAATATGATCTCCCGACAACAGTAACCTCTTTCTTCCTAGCCCCAGTGCCTTCTTCTTCTTCAGCTATGCGCTACAACTGAGCGTGGGTGAGTGTGTGCTAAATAGAGAGGTTAGCTCTCTATTTATACTAATTCCTGACTTGACTAAACCATATCATCATTGGATCTAGATCATCACTGCTGGATCTGGATCATCACTTGATCTATATCATCTCGGAGACATCATAACTGGATCTGAATCATAGCTCGATCTGGATCATCACTGGGTCATCATCATATGTTCTATCTCATGATTCTTCTCATCACAGGAAGTTCTATAGATCCAACCCTTTTTCATGTTGGTTGTAGGCCTACCTCCTTGTAGGTCTTTGGTAGCCCTTATATCTGACCCTTAGTCAAAATGGTCAGCACTCACATCTAACCTTGACTCGTAAAAAAGGCACAGCAGTCACATCCACCAACATGAAAGTACACAAATACTATCATCTGTGGAAAGGCATAGCACTTACATCTGAACTTGACTCATCAGAAAGGCACTCAGTCCTAGACTAAGGGTTCATGGTAACTGACCAGATGCCTCGATTCAGAGAATGGCAGTAGCCCTTATATCTAACCCTAAGTCAGAATGGCCAACACTCACATCTGACCTTGACTCATCAGAATGGTGGTAGCCCTTATATCTGACCCTAAGTCAGAATGGCCGCCACTCACATCTGACATGGAAGGAGGCAATCCTCTCACCATGACAGAATGGCGGTAGCCCTTATATCTGACCCTAAGTCAGAATGGATGGCACTCACATCTGATATGGAAGGAACCAATCCTCTGACCATGAAAAAATGGCGGTAGCCTTTATATCTGAACCTAAGTCAAAATGGCCGTCACTCACATCTGACATGGAAGGAACCAATGCTATCACCATGACAGAATGGCGGTATCCCTTATATCTGACCCTAAGTCAGGAATGGTTGGCACTCACATCTGACATGGAAGGAAGCAATCCTCTCACCATGACAAAATGGAAACAACCCTTAGAATGGGAACACATCCCTCAATCACATTAGAATGGCCATGCACTCATATTTGATCATGTGAGAACACATCTCATAGTTGTATGAGAATGGCCTCAGTCCCAAACTAAGTTTTCCTGGTAACTGACCAGGTACCTCCATTCAAAGAATGGAAATAGCCCTTATATATGATCATGTAAGAACCAATCCCACAGTCACATCAGAATGGACATCACTCATATATTACATGGAAGGAACGAATCCTATCACCATGACAGAATGGCTCAGCCCTTACATTTGACTATGGAAGGAACGAATCCTATCACCATGACAGAATGGCTCAGCCCTTCAATTTGTATAGACCTCCTTCTTGTTCCCCAATCACTACTACATCATTAATAGTCTTTCCATTTGGCCACATGATAACTTGGCCATCTAGAAATGCAACCCTCATGCCTTTTACATCTAATGCAGATATGGAGAGAAGGTTGTTCTTAAGTCCTGGTACAAACAATACATCTTGCATCTTCATAGACTTTCCAGAGTCTAGCTTATAGGAGGATTCCCCACTACCTTTTAGTGGATACTGGTAGTCATCTCCAAGTTTCACATTATGAGGTGATTCATGTTCTGAAAGTTTTACAAAGGACTCTTTGAATCCTGTCATATGTTTGGAAGCCCCACTTTCTATAAGCCAATCATTGCTTCCATGTGTGATGTTTCCCGTGAGGGCAAAAATCAAGACATATTCTTCATCACTTGAAGAATATTCACTTTCATATCTTGTTCTCTCCTTGGATGGTTCATCATCCTCTGCAGCATGAGCATGATGTCTTCTCTTGTTTCCTTTTTTCTTATTTTGTCTTTTAGGGAAATCTTTTGCAAAGTTTCCTACTTCATCACATGTATAACATTTTCTTCTAGACAAATATTTTCTAGAGTTAGTTTTATAGAAATGCTTACCTCTGGAGTGATGAGAAATTATTTTTCTTTTATTGGAATGAACTGTGAGGGCTTGATATTCACTTCCCATCTTACCTTCTCGAGCTGCTATCCTAGCTTCTTCTTAAGAGCATTCTTCCCATAGTCTGTTGAACTTGACTAACTTCTTTCTAGCACATATCCCTTGAATAAAGGAGTCCCATGATCTACGGAGACCATTCAAGGTGGTCATCACAACCTCTGCATTCTCCACTTCTTCATCTACTGCTTCCAGCTGTTCCTTGATCTGAAAGACCCTTGTAAAGTAAGACTGGATGGTCTCAGCATTCTAGATCTTTACATTCTTCAGTTGGTTTCTCAGAGTCATTTTTTGGTTTATGTTCTTCCCTTCAAATAATTTGTTTAGGGCATCAAACATAGCTTTAGGTGTCTTTAGGGAGGACACCTATGGTACCACGTCAAGATGTCAGATCTGGATTTGGAGCTGAATTTATGCAGTGCTGGTTCAGGAGTAGATTAGGGTTTTGCTTTTCTGGAGTTCTCTCCAACCAAATGCTTTGATATTGATCTCTAAACTTAGATTTTGGGGAGGAGATCAATCCAGTCCTGGGCTCATTGAAAAATTCCACTTTTGTGGAAATCCCTAATTTTGGCAGCAGTGTCGGGTCCAAAACTGAAAAACCTCAGAATTGGATTCTGCTTCGACAGAAAGATGCACCCTAGGCAGGAGTGTTATTCCAACCTTCTTTTGCTGAAAATATGTGGAGAGAGATACACAAAGCAGGAAGCCCTAGTTCCCACAGCTGCACAATGTCTTCTTCTCAAGTTAGCTCTGATACCATGTTAGAATTTTATCATTCAAGCTAGCATTATGTTAGAATCTTTAACTGAGAGAATAACAAGTACAACAATCAAACACAAGAGACAATGAACACAATGTTTTTCCTTGGGGAAACCAAAAATGGAGAAAACCTCGCAAATTCCTCAGAGATAGAATCAGCACCAAAAGTAAAACCTCAAAACAATAACATGATCTCCCGATAGCAGCAACCTCTTTCTTCCTAGCCCTAGTGCCTTCTTCTTCTTCATCTATGCACTAAAACTAAGTGTGAGTGAGTGTGTGCTAAATAGAGATGGTAGCTCTCTATTTATACTAATTCTTGACTTGACTAAACCCTACTAGGGCCGACTTCTCTAGGAGATTCTAATAACCCTAGTGCCCCAGAACTGCGGGGACTTTAACCCTTGATCAATAGGAGGGTTACCCACAATGACTTGACATGACTTGTTTACATTATAGAATATCCTCATAGGAACATCAGGGCATGATATGACTCAATTACATTACAGATACTTCCCGGAATAAACATTGGGGTATAATACATGAAATATACAAGTGAATACATTCAAAAGTTACATATACATCAGCATGAATCCTTATTTCCTTCCTAGGACCAAACCATGGAAACTATATCTTTAGGTCTATAAATGAAGGACCCCATAACCATTTCCCTACTATAATTTGTACACCATTGATTTTTGAGAAAAATGTAAAAAACTAGCCAACCCCAAGTTAGTATGTGGAACTATGTATTATATGTAATAATCCCTATCCAAACCTTCTCCATCCAAAAGTGCAAGGGTGCTTTGAGGGAAAACTTCCAATGAAATGCCCTATTAGCGATCTTGTATTTAGGGCTAGGATTTCCTCCATATAAATACAATATCCTAATAAAATATTGACTTCTCCTTCTTAACATTTTATTGTCATCGCACTCATTGGAATTAAATTGTATGTCCATTTTCTTTTGTCATGTTTTCTAGTTTTCATATGAAGTATTTAAGGATAGGGACTCAAAAACCTTGTTTGAAATGCATTGAAGTTAATCCATACCCCAACACTTGCTAGGAATTTATTTAGTGATATGACCTCCTCCCTATTTTTATTTATATCTTATAGTGTTTAAGGATTTAAATATTCAATTATCTGCCCCTTATCCCCTAGGGTTATTAAGTGGTAGGGACTATGCCTAAATCTGTAATCTTTTTCCTTATCATTCTCTAGACATTTCCTTAGGTGGAGAGCACTAGCCACTTTCCATTGTTTGATGATATATTCCCTAGACCTAAACAAATAATTTGAAAAGTTCCTCTTTCCCTTTGTAATGTTCCCAAAAATTGAAAATAAAATAAAAAATTTTTATAGGCTAGTGAAAACTACCAAAAAGGGATCATTAGTACTCATGCGGAAACATAGATACTCCTTAGACTTGCAACCTCTTCGAATTCTGCCCATTGTCTTATTAATCTCTTATACATTCCATGACTATTAGTTTGTTTACTTCTTATGCCTTAATTCTGTTATTTAAACTGTCGATATATCTTAGTTATTACTATTGGTGAATTAATGAGTTATATAGATCATTGTTTTTCTCTTGCATATGTATACTTTGTTTATTTAATGAAAACTAACTTAACTTTATTGATGGGAACAAAGTGATGGAGTGGCGGGATTCGTTCTCCCATGGAAATATGAGAGGTAAGGTTATTCTTCATTATGCAGGATTACTTAGTTCATTCGAACTAAGGCACCTTATTCATTGATTCACAGGTTACTCTTGTGACATCGGGATTATTGGTTACTTGACACAATTCAGTTCTTAGTTGTACTTTTAGTTCCATCTTGCACTTTTGTTACTGATCCGTTTTACGACTCAGGTATGCCCTATGTTTGCTAATTAAATTTATTCGTTAATTTACTCAATGCTTATGAATTATATCACTGTCCTTTCATTATTATTGTCTATCTCTTGTTTAGTTACTTACTCGTCTTTTATTTTTATTTTGGCAAGTTTACCTTGGTGAAAAGATTGTAGGCTTACGGTTGTTCTTCCTAGTGAGGGCATCATGGCATACTACGTTTTCCATTATGCCTAAATGCTACAACCTAGACTTATGACATAAACGCATATGCTACCTATATGAACTATCCTAAAGGGCATATGATAACACTATAAGCTTGTTGCTAAGGGAAAGACATTGTAACACTACATGGTATTGATGCTTAAGGAAAAACATTGTAATAAGGGCTGTGCATACCATAAGGTTGGGACTATGGTATACAAACCATTTTAATAGTATTGGCCTGTGCTGACTTTTAAAGGGTGGTGAAACCATAGTATAAAGGGTTTATCATATGACATGGTTTATTTAACGTTGATACGTGATTTTATGGTTGGGGTTTATGGTGGCGTTAATGGCCACCTGTTGGTTCCATTAATGCAACCGGGGTTGGTGAAAACACTTGGAAAAGGACTTGGCATTCGTTGTATGTGCATTATGGTATTGGCATTGTGGTGTAGTGAAGCCTCTGTACATTTGGAGAATGGAGTTGACCCCATCGATTCGCAGGTGAGATTAACCCAGCTCTGTGTAAAATGCGTTGCTTTGTTTGTTTTTCTTCATGGCATGGTCATGCTCCTTATGCCATCGTGGTTTGTCTGCAGGTGAATGCGAAGGTGCTCCAGGATTTGCACAAGCAACATTGTCGATTTGGAATTTCTTCTCCACGGCCATGGTAAGCCTGCTAGCAAGAATCACTTTCCTCGTCTCGTTTTTGGGCATTCCTGAGTTGGAAATATTTACTAGGTTGGGGTTTCATGTAGCACTTGTTTACTCTGCCTTCGGGGTTTATGATCTAGCTTTATCTAGTTTTAAATGGAATCTTGTTGAGAGATTTGGCATTTGTTTGGTTCGTGGTTGTACCATTACTTGTAATGGTGCCATAGCTCATAGCTTTCCATTAACGTTTCAATTACTTTACTGTCCATCAAAGGGGTTTTGTGCCTCTCTATGTAAATACACGACACATTGGTTTTTAATATGAAACTATAATGATGTGATATGAATTACCTATCAATTCATCCAGCATTTAATACTATGTAACTTGGGTTTTGTATGGTTATTTAATCACTGTGTTTTATGTGGACTCTAATGGGATCGAACGTGGCTTTACAGCCTATAGAAAATTAATCTATGTATAAAATGTTGTTTTGGGTTATGGCCATATACACGACACTCTATTTGTTTGGTTTGTATGTTGAGTAGGGAGCTTCTAGAGCTTAGTCATTATTCCATGGGCTGCACCATTGTAACAATGGTGTCGTAGCCCATTGTCTTGACACCACGTGCTCCGTGTTAGCTTATAAATAGAGTCTATGTTTTTAAACAAAGTATTGTAATCTTAGTTTTGTATTGGCTTAGAATGGGTGCAGGCCATGCCATGAATGGCATGTGCCTCTCCCAACAATTGCGATAGCTTTTTAGTTGGTATTTTATAATGTAAAATGTTTACTTGGAAGAAATAAGGGTGTAACAGCCCGGGGTTGTGTCAACTCACAATATCGATTTGGTTTGAAAGAGTGACTGTGTGATTTGTTTGAAACTTGGCCGAGGCTGTAACTAGGGTCTTTACGACCTCATAGTTAGTGTAAGCATTGTTTGGTTAAATGGTTGTCGCATAGCTTAAAAGCATAGCCTGCACATACTAGATATATTAGCATGAACTGTGTATAATGTTTATACAATTGCTTACTGTTCGAATTTGAAATGTTTAAGAACATATTAATGTTATTGTAATGGGTCTGGACGTCTATAGGATTCGATGTCAAGACCTCTTGATGACAAAATGGGTTTTAGTTGTTTCCAATGGTTATTATGATATGTTTCGTTATGTTTATATAGATTTCAGTGGGACCCTTTATGATTTATAATGGATGACTGTAATAATAGGATTGTGAAATAAACATTTGAGTTATGGAAAAAGGATGTGATTTGGATTGTATATTTTATATAATGATACAGAGTTTGATAATGGACCACATGGATGGTCATGATGCCTTCTCTTTTTGGTTAATTTTGATTATGTTTATAAAAATGGAATGTTATGATATTTTTTTTTTAACATGATTATGTAGAGCAGACCTTAGAAGGTCTTTAATAATTTGTTGGCTTGTTTATTATGTGAATTGTGTTCCTAGTAGATCTATTTTAAAATATTTAGGTTTTGCTCTTTAGTTTATAATAAATCAAATAGAACATAAATTATAAAATTATTTGGAAACTAATATATATATTTAATTCTCTCTCTCTCTCTCTCTCTCTCTCTCTCTCTCTCTCTCTATATATATATATATATATATATATATATATATATATCTATCTATCTATCTATCTATCTATCTATCTATCTATCTATCTATATATATATATATATATATCTAACTTGTACTTCTGAACTAAACTTGAATTAAAAACAACCCTCTGCTGACAAATGAAATATGTTAGCAGAGTAATTCCACCTGTAGAATAGGCTAACTGATAACAAAACCTAGGTATGGTGCACATACACTAAACATGGAGATAATTACTGAATTTCACTCAAAGTACAAAACCTAGTAATGTACACCATATAATAAGATTTCTCCAGCCTATGATTAGTAAATTGTATATACAACCCTAGCAGATTGATAACCATAAAACATAACCATTAGGGTTAGAAATTTCATTTCAGCCCTTACTTAATCATAAACAGTAATGAAACTTTGGGAAGAACTAGAATAGGCCTTCAAGGGTTTCATACCTCAAATTTAAGATTTATCAATGGCTACACCTGCACACTTAAATAACCAGCATTAACAATTCAATGCAGATCTGACCTCTGTTTGATAACCAAATCACTTGGGAACTACCACATTCCTCCCAACCATGACCCAGAATCATTCCTGGTTCTAATCCAGATCCCCTGAGCTGGAATCCAACATGCAAGTAGCTTAGAGCTCCTAAGGTAGGGCTTCCCAACTGGTAATCATTTCTGAATCAATCCTCTTTTCCTTGCAGGAAACGTTCTCCAAGAAAACACTTGAGAGCAAAATAGGTAGAATAATAATTGTCCTTGATAAAAATCACCCCCAAGCCTTTGCTTGGCTTGAGCCTTTATAGGCAGACTTTTCATTCGAAGGGGCAGTTAAATCAAGAAATCCTTGATTTCTTGATTTAGTCCTTTTTAATTTACTATTGAAAATTTCCAGTTCTTTACATAGGAACTTTTAACTAGTTCCTAGTTTGTGTTTCATAGATATTTCACTATTTATTAATCCTTTAATAATAAATAATAATTGGTGGAGCTTCTCTTCTTTATTTATTCAATTATATAAGTAATCATAATTAATTCTTTATACACATTATGTATAAAATACATAGTATTAAAATACTTGTTAACACTTGTCTTCGGGCATCATGTGTCATGATCCATTAGACTTAACGACACTTCTTTTTTGAAGGTCAAGTGGATAGATGGCTCAGGTCTACTAGGATAGGCAACTATAAACATCCTTGCATGTTGGATTTCCCTCGTATAACATGGTAGTTCTTCAATACTTGATGAGAATACAAAAATTCAAAATTTCATTTAATCACATAAAAATAAGTATGATGAGATCAATATTATTCCTCAAGTCGTTTTCACTCGAAGGTGATTTTAATCTTTTCAGTAACCCCTAGTGCTTACCAGAGCCCATACTCAACGCTTATAACAGGGAGTTACAAACATAGTGCAATTCCAGAGCTCTCGCTCAACACTAAATGCTAGGATGTACTTGTACGATACACCTAGGGACACAATGGACAAAGATCCAATGCTCCAGAGGTTATTCCCAACATTTCCAAATTATATTTTTATGTGTTCCAGAGCTTTATGCACAACAAAAATGTAATTACTTATGTGCGCTAGAGCCTTTCGCTCAACACAAAACATCTCATTGATCATGTGCTTCAGGGTTCACGCCCAACACAAACATTTCATCAATCATCTACTTCAGGGTCCATGCCCAACAAAAAAATATATACACCTACATATAATCAACAATTGGATTATTCCCAATATACAAAACAAATCATCATGTTCATATGCAGTGGGATCTTTGACCCAATAGAAAATAAAACATCAATATAATCTTCAGGATCAATATGATCACGCCTATAAATGGTAGGTCCAAAATTCGGGATATTACATCCCTCCCCGCTTAGTACGACACCGTATCTGGTGTTCTAGGGACTTTGAATGATATCATGAAACAAGGCAGGGTAATCCTTTCTCATGGTGGCCTCATTCTCCCAGGTAGCCTCATCTACCTCAAAGTGCTTCCACTGCACTTTCAATTGGACTACAGTTTGCTTCTGAAGCTTCACTTCTCTCTTGTCCAATATATGCAAAGGCTCAAGGGAAAATTCCCCCTCAGGTTCCACTTGTAATAATGACCAATCAATGACATTCTTACTGTCATAAACATATTTATTTAATAAAGATGCATGAAAAATATTATGGACTCTTACATGCGCAGGTAATGCTAGTTCATAAGCCACTGGTCCTTTCTTGGCTAGAATTTCAAAAGGTCCACAAAACCTAGGTGCTAACTTACCACACCTACCGAAGCTCAACGAGATCTGTTTTGATTTCACCTTCAAGTAGACATGATCACCTACTTGATAGTCTTTATCTTTTCTTTTCTTATCCGCATAACTTTTCTGACGGTCTTATGCCTCTTTAAGGTTTCCCTGGACCTTGGTAACTAACTGTTCCAAGTCCAATAATAGGTCAGGCCCTAACATGAGCTGATCCACCAGACTGTCCCAAGTAACTGGAGTCCTACACTTTCATCCATAGAGTACCTTCAAGGGACTCATCTTGGCAGATGCTTGATACCTGTTGTTATATGCAAACTCCGCAAGGTGTAGATAATCCTCCCACTTGGTGGGGTTGTTCATGACATACATTCGAAGCATGTCTTCAACAATTTGGTTTACTCTTTCAATCTGCCCATCCGTCTATAGGTGATAAGCAGTGCTAAAGTTCAGCTGCGTCTCTAATCTAGAGAATAAATATCTCCAAAAGTTTCCTGTAAACTTAACATCTCGATCTGAGATAATCACTTTGGGGATCCCATGCAATCTAAATATCTCCTTTAGGAAGATATCGGCAATGTTCACAGCCTTGTAGGTCGATTTCACGGGGATGAAGTGTGCTGCCTTTGACAAATTTTCAATGACTACGAAGATGGAATCATTTGCTTCTTACTTTTCGGTACGCCAGTAATAAAATCCATACCGATAACCTCCCACTTCCATTCTGGAATGGGAAATGGTTGTAGCAATCCTGAAGGATGCTGGTGCTCAGCTTTAACTAGCTTGCATTCTTGAAATTTTGCAATAAACATTGCAATGCCATCCTTTAACTTGGGCAAAAAAAAGTGTCTCTTGACGGCAGATATCATCTTTTGATATCCCGGGTGCCTCGAGTAGGGTTCCCTGTGAAATTCTATGAGGATTCTAGACCGAATGTCCCCTCCAACTGGAACATACACTCTCTCCTTGGACCATAGTAGTCCAGATTCATCCACCTTATAGTCCTTCTGTTGTTGAAACAACCGGTCCTCTTGGACCTTCTTGAGGATTTCCACATAGAATAGGTCAACCTTGTTGACCGTTCTAATCTTCTCATTCAAATATGCATTACTTTGACTTAGGGTCACCTCATATATCATATGGGTTCGTCGACTCAAAGCATCGAAAACTTTGTTCTCTTTGCCCTTGATATGATTTAGTTCAAAGTGATACTCACTCAAGAAAGCCAACCATCTGGCTTGCCTCACACTTAGATTGGGTTGATTGAATAAATATTTTAGGCTCATATTTTTAGTCTTTAGAAGAAAATTCCTTCCCATGAGGTAGTGCCTCCACATCTTTAGAGTGTGGATAATGGTCGCTAGCTCAAGATCGTGCGTGGGATAATTTTGTTCATTCTCTTTTAATTTTCGTGATTCATAACAGATCGCATGATCTTTTTGCAAGAGGACTCCTCCAAGTCCTTCCTTGATTGCATTTGTGCATACAACGAAATCACCATCGGGATCCACAATCTGCAACACTAGTGCAGTCATCAAAAGCTTCTTAAGCTTTTGAAAACTTTCTTCACACTTGTCAGTCCATAAGAACTAGTTCGCTTTCTTCTGCAAGTTCGTCATGGAACAAGAGATTCTCGAGAAATTATCAATGAACTTTTGATAATACCCGGCTAAACCCAAAAAGGACCTAATGTCAGTGACACTAGTTGGGGTAGGCCAATCCTTTATAGCTCGAATTCTTTCTAGGTACACAGCTATCCCTACCTTGGATATGATGTGACCTAAGTACTATATTCGTGGTTGGTAAAAATCATGTTTACTAAAATTAGTGTAGAGCTAGTGTTCTCTCAACACCTGAAGTACTACGCAAAGGTGTTCTTCATGTTCCTCTTTATTCTTGGAATAAACCAGAATATTGTCAATAAAGACTAGTACAAACTTATCCATATATTTACTGAATATGTTGTTCATCATACACATAAAGTTTGTGGGTGCATTGGTCAACCCGAACGACATCACTACAAACTCGTAGTTCCCGTACCTCGTACGAAAGGTGGTCTTGGGAATATCTTCATCTCGGATCTGTACCTGATGGTACCCAAATCTCAGGTCAATATTCAAAAATATTTTGGCTCCTCCCACCTGGTTGAACAAATCATCGATCCTAGGGAGCGGGTAACAATTCTTTATAGTCATTTTGTTCAACTGACGGTAATCAATGCATGTCTGCATCGTACCGTCCTGATTCTTTACAAAAAAAATTGGTGATCCCTAAGGGGACACAATGGGTCGGATATACCCTTTCTCTATTAACTCCTACAACTATAGTTTGAGTTCCATCAATTCCAATGCACTCATGTAATAATGGGCTTTGGAAGCCAGAACTGATCCTGGGATTAGTTCAATGGAAAATTCTAGGTCTGATTTCGGGGGTAATCCAAGGATTTCCTCAGGAAACACCTCCTTGAAATTTTCAAGAACGAGGAAGTCTTCTATGTGTTGTTCTCTATCAAAATCTGCATCTCGGATGTTCACTGC
Organism: Pseudotsuga menziesii; assembly: GCA_001517045.1. NCBI lineage: Eukaryota > Viridiplantae > Streptophyta > Pinopsida > Pinales > Pinaceae > Pseudotsuga > Pseudotsuga menziesii. The sequence continues at coordinate 143,248 of LPNX010542676.1, read as the reverse complement.
AAATAACTTGCAGCCCTTCCTAACACATTTCTTTGCTTGTAAGGCAAAGATTTTTCTAACAGAAACTTTCTTTGGGATGCCTTGAACCTTCACTTGGTTCCCTTGGCCATCAGTACACAAGATAGACTTTTGTAGACAATCGAGCATGACATGGTGTTGTTCCAACTAGTCCATGCCAATAATAATATCATACGATCCTAAAGGTAGGATGTTCAGGTTTACCTTAGTAAGGAAACCATTTAGGTTTACTTCACATTCTTTAACAATCTCCAAAACCTTTCATTTTGTACCGGTGTCTAACTGTACCAGCCACAATTTATCATGCTTTACTTTTCCTAACTTGCATAAATTAACAATCTTAGGTGCATCATAGCTCTGGCAAGCACCGGGATCAATAAGTAATGAAACAGAGGTGTTCAAGATATTACCTTTGATCTCAACCATTATAGCTTGATGGCCTGCCTATCGGCCATCTAATGCTGCATAGATTCGTAGGGTTCCCGCTATATCCTCAACGGTAGGTTCTTCTCGGAGGTTATGCAAGACTCCATTGTTCTTGTTCTTACAATCTTGGGCATAATGCGACTTGTTGCATTTCCAACACTTGATCGCTAAAGGGGTAGCATTGTCTCCACTCACGACTTACTTATTCCCATTAGGAGCTGGTACATAAGGCTTCGTACAAATTTTGTTGAAGTTCTTGTTTGCTGGAAAGATGTTATTTTGATTTCTATAAGGTTGCGGGTTTGACCCAGGCTTGTGGTTATCAGAAAAGTTTCTAGAATTTTCTCTGTTTCGGTTCTGGTTTGCTTGTTGTAACTACCCATGCTCATAGTGTTGCCGCCTTTCACACACCTGGGTCACGTGGCAGAAATCTTCAAGCCACTCGGTGTGTCCTTGGGGGCAAGTCTCGAGTCAAGGTTGTCACCTTGTTCTTGAATCCTCCATTTAGGCTCAACTCCTAACGGAGCCAAGGGGGGTAGACCCTATTAAATCACTAAGGATGATTTCTTAGTGTGGTGATGTTAAACTGAATCAGTTATTTAGGAGTTTGAATATTTTAACTATAAACAATCAAGATGAAAAGATACGAAGATACACACGAAAGCACAAAGTTGATACATAATATATATATGAAGCAAAAATGACTAGTGCCTTAAAAATGGAGTCAAACGAGATCAGTGTGCTTGCATGTGTTTGGAATAAATGTTTTGCGATTGCATCTTGGTATGTTTTAAGTTAAAAATGAAGTATGAATTGATTAAATTAGGCTAAAGGAGGACTCCAGATATACCCGAGAGTACTTGGAGTATGTCCAAAACAAAGCCTATACGGCTACCCGCAAGGAATATGTGGGCTGAAATGGAGTCTCTGGGGCTGTGTTCGTAACGTACCCGTTAGGGTGTGATAGAGATCGGCGCCCCAAGGTCACTTTTCAGTAGGTTCCCGCTTCCTTTGGGTATTTTGCCACCGTAAAGGTTTGATCGAGGTGTTGGATTTTCACCTGATGGTTTGTTAATTGGGAAGGGTGAGTCCTAATTATGCTAGTCACCCAAGTGCTTTTGATATAGGTTGACTAATCGGATTAACCAAAGCCAAGTGCAGAGCATACACACTGGAGTCTTGTAAATTTTAATAAGTTATTAAGAGATGTGTTCTTGTTTAAAAGAAAAGCCTCCAAGAACCTCTTTTAATCCAAGTGGATCTCAATCGGGGAATCAAGGAGGGGTTAATTTTAAAGCTTCTGATAAACAAATGATAGAAAAAATAAAACAACTACACAAATATGGTTTTCTGATTAATCCTACCACGAATGTCTTTCCCCTTTCGGGTCACTTGGGAAATCGTGGGGTAAGTATTATGATTACTTTTGAAATTAAGATATGGAATATGGAATTAAAAACAAGATCAAATATACTACCCTACAAATCAGATCAATTCTAGTAAAAGGAACTAAGCAGAAAACGACGAAAATGGCATCGACGCGAATCCCCCCAGGGGGGATGTGGAATGGGCTCGAAAGAGCCTATTCAAAGGATCATTTTATTACAGAGGTTACAACATCAAAGAATTGATAAAAAAAATCTTTCTTGGTCCTTATATAGGTTGAAACCAAGATATTACAGTTTATGCAAAAAAAATTACAAATTATGTGACAAAAGAGAAACCCCTGGGGGGATTTGAGCGCTCCAAAAGCCACTTTGGACAGCATCTTCCTTTATTCTTTGTCAGACCTGCTAAATTACAGTGAGTGAATTATAATAACAAATTCCCCAAAGCACTTTAAGAGTGCCTTTGGGTCAGCCTACTTTATCTCAAAAAATTAATGAAATTAAACTAGCTAAATCGACGAAAAAGGAACCAAGGAAAGCAAGCTTTCCTTGGGATCTTGGCTTGCTGTTTGTGCAGCCAATTAAAAGCACTGATTGCAAAATATTGAAATTATTGAACAGCAAATGAAACTACCTTAACAGCAAGCTATGAATTTTCACTAAATTACTTGCGAAACTAAGGTACTTTTAGCTAGATCTCTTGAATTTGAACTTTATGAGCAAAACAGAACTAAGATCTAGAATAAAGGAGGGATCTTACTGATCAGATCTATGTTTGTTTTTCCTGATGAGATAGATCATATTAATAAGAAACCTTTAAAGTAACCAGTTTGAGGAAAGTTTAATAGTTTTTAAAGGAGGAAGAGAGAGAAAGAGTGTTTGAAGCCTGGGAATGTTGGGCTTTGGATTCTGCTTTGGTGGAACACCGAGGGACTATGTAATTCATAAGATACTGAAGATGAGGAAGATTCAAACCATATCAACCTCTTCTACTATCGAGATCACCTGCAACTTAAAAATCCTTGCACAAACAGATGGTTAAAACATAGGTGCTGCCGAAAGAGATGATTGGAAAGCATGCAATTAAACTTAAAATACATACAAATCCAATAGATCTGGAACAAGCAGCAGTAAGAGCATAAATCAAACTAGAATAAACTCTTACCCTAATAGAAGGGATCTCTCTCCTTCAAGGCCAACAATTAACCAGCAAAGCAATGATAAACAAAAGCAGATTATACCTCATAAGCATTTGACAATCAACATCCACACATGAAGAGAATTACACCATAGATATTGCCTCCAAAGCTTCTTTATTCCAGAATGAAAAAACAATACAGTATAAGAGCAACAACACCTCAATCCCAATTCTAACTAGCTTGGAAGAGGAGGCTGTGCCTGGATATATACAAATTACAGGCCATCTAGCCCAGGGGGGCACAATTACTCATGGAATCAAGTGAAATAAACTGATGGAGAGTCCATCAATGCCTGATCTGTGTCTAGCTGAGCCAGATCTGAGTCTCACTGAGTGCAACTGTCAATCGGGGGGCTGATCTGACTGACACCTCAACTTGTTGACTGAAGAATCCACCAAAAATCATCCAGTTGAGCCAAAAACGTGTTGAGGAGAGAGGGAGGGAGAAATTCCTCATAAAGGATGCTCAAGATCAACTCTGGATCTGATTTGATCACCTCCTTCAGTCAAGGATTTGTCAGATCCAGTCAATCTGCTTCAGATCTTACAGATTTCAATCAAATCGGCTGAGAATCCATTGATTTATGATTTTGGATTTGCTGCATTATTCATCAATTTATTAATTAAAATAATCAATAATTGATTTTTGGGGCTTTCTGACCTGAGTGATGGAAAATCACTCAAAACTAGGAAACAAT